>JARYHS010007075.1:11509884-11633481 GCA_031002005.1 Vandiemenella viatica
GTTGTTGATACCCATACACTGTTTCTACAATTTGGGCCATCAATTTCCGGAATTAAAACATACCTAGATTCATCCCCAACTTACCAAGAAAGAAGTGGGTTTAATTTGATTTATCCGTACACTATTTTTATTCGTCTGAACAGAGTCATGCTTACCAAGTTTTATTGATTTCGTACCGGCCATTTCCGGTACTAAACTAACCGGTGATTTAACAGCACACTTCCAAGAACGGGGTGGCTTGGGTGCTTTGATACGGAATGTCAGTTTCATTTTAGTCCAGGTTACATTTCAACCTAATTACATTTGCTAATGTTGCTGCTCGAAAATCGAAACATTACGCACATTATTCGAAAATCGAAATATTACGCGCATTATTACATACCACATACATAAAAATGTATCTGGAATATATCTGTTTATTCCGGCATTACGCAAAAAATACACATTTTTAGTGGATTTTCTGAATTTGAAAGTTTGGGTTCAAAATGAAAATTTTACGTATATCTTAAGCCGTTACGGCATCTTTACTTTAACAATAATCAAGCATTATCTGAAAACTGCTGAATCGATTTTGAACGAGTTTTCGTAGCGTCAAACATTAGATGTATCTGAATGTGCTGGCTCATCTGCCGCTGGAGTTAAAAAGATTTCTCATTATGTTACTTCATCTTGCACTGTAGCTCAAAATTGAATTTTATTTCGTAACTGTAGTTGAATATCAGGTATTCACAGCTGTATATCAGTTATTCAGAAATAAGCGAGAAATAAAAAAAAAATTATTTCAGGGATTTACAGACTATGGGCACCATGGTTATCATAGAAATTGCATTACGAAACAACGCAATAAATTATAAAATGAAGAAAAGCTGCTTTGTTGTCCTAAACTGTTTTTATTTGCAACACTAAAGTCTTAATACAACGTTCTATTTCTATTAAAAGCTATCAACCAACGCATTAATTATTATGAGACTCTACTTTTAGCTCCAAACGCGATGTAAACTTGAACCTATAATTCAACGTAATTTATCCAGAAAATTATCGTAAATAATTGATTTTAATAACATTGATAACAGAGACAAATACTCAAGCTGATGGTCAAAGACATTGCCAGACATCAGGGGCAAAGAAAATCTCTACTGATTTTTCGTTCTTAATTCCTCGCTTTCAATACGGCCACGAGCGTTTAAAAACTAAACACCCCGTATTAAAGGAAATAATATTTCAAGTTTTGTTCAGTTTGGAGTATGAAAAAATGGTTATTATTGTAAATTGCTCATCAAAGGCTATGGTAAGAGATATTATATTGTAGTTGTGTGTTTAGTGCGACGTATGCGGCATCTAGTCATTCCTCCTGTGGAATTCCTCACCATACGTTCAGAATTTCATTTAATGCTCCTACATTATTTGACGTTGAAACATAAGACATGCCAGACAAGTGAATTAAGCTTCTAAGCTTTAAAACGGTGAAAACCCATCGAATTCTACTGCGTATATTCCGAGTTTTTATACGACCAATATTTCCGGTTTTCGTTTTATAGATATAGATATAGCAGGTAAATCAAAATGCGATAACTATAGGGGTATTACATTGCTGAGTCACTGCCTGAAAATATATGAAAAAATTACCCTATGTAATGGAGAAATTATCCTAAATAATACAGAAGAACAATATGGTTTCAGGCGAGGAATATTAAAGAAAGATACAATTCTTATACTCAGACAGATATAGAGAAAAGTTCGTAATATGGGAAGGGTACAATAATAGCTCTTATTGACAATAAAAAGGCCGATGATAAAGAGCTAATGGAAGGAATATGGTTGTTTAAAAGGAATGGATGAAGAAATCGTGGAACTAATTAACAACATTTACGAGAATGGCGGGTGCATAGATAGAAGATATTCACATGTAAAGGGAATAAGACAAAGAAGTGTGTTGTTAACTGTTCTGTTTAATGCCATTTTAGATAAAGTCGTCGCAGAAATCCAGGGATATAGGCATCCAGCAGAGCTGAAGGTGATGACAAATGCTGGTGGTGTAATTATATGGGAAGGACCAGAGCAGAATCTGGATCTGGAATCTTTATTTTGGCCTCCTGTGAAACCTCCACCTCCCCCCCCCTCTCCCCCTTCAGTGTGGCACGTAGTTTTCTTCTCTATTGATTCATGAAGACATTTTGTACCGTTTTCTCCTGTCAAGCTATTGTAAGTTACATACAGAAATAATGAAATGACGAGATAAATATTCACATGCTGTTTTGTGTTCTGAACTGTATTTTAACTGTAACAAATAATAACAATTGAAAGCTAAGCTAAGTGGTCGGGCTCGTTTTTCCACGTAACCAAGCGTAGCGTGCTAGCCAACCACGTAGTTTATGGACACTCCCTTACTAGTGCTAGCAGAAACAGCTCCAGTTCCCAGTTTATTTAATAACAGCAACTGAATGAAAACGTAATTACACTAGAGAACTGTCTGTGTCGGAATCTATGCGGATTTTAAATATTCCTATACCTGCCGGTAGTTTGTTTTCGGCGAATCAACATGGCTAAACCTGCTAGATGTCCTGGCAACAATGTCTAACACCCGCACCCTTAAAAAGGCATATCCACACCTAGGTTTGAAGTACTAGAACAAGTGATGAATAAATTGGATGTTAAAATGTACATTGATAACAAAACATACAGCATCTGTCTAACGCTTGGTTTGGTAAACATGGAATGAAGATAAATGCAAAGAGGCGTCAGCTTATTAGATACACAAATAAAAACAAAAGGTTAATTATGAATATAAGGTGGGGATAGAATTGCTTGCTGAAGACTTGAAATTTAAATATCTTGGCATTACATTTGATAACAAGCTTTACTGTTCAGGACACATTGGACAGGTGGTAGGAAAAGGTTTCAAAATTCTGCACTTGTTGGAAAGAGTGATGAGGGGATGTACGAGAGAAGTCAAGGAATTGGGTTACAAAGCTTTGGTCAGACCATTGCTCGAATATGGTAGTGTAGTTTGGGACCCTCATTTTGCGTATCAAATACAGGAGTTGGAGAAGGTGCAAAGAAGGGCTACTAGATTTGTTTCTGGAAATTATCGCAGAATGCAATCAGTGACAGATATGATAAAGGAGCTGGAGTTGGATTCACTGCAAGACAGGAGGAGGATGAGGAGGGTCATGGGAGTGTACAGGGCGTATGCTGGCGATGAGGAATGGAAAGATATTGCAGTAGGTATGAAAAGTAGTGCATGGAAGGGAAAAGATGGCCATGACCACAAGCTGGCCCTCGATTTCAGGCACAAGGGTGTGGGAAGATTCTCTTTTTTAGGTAAGGGTGTCAGGGATTGGAATAAGTTACCAAGGGAAATGATGAATAATTTACCGAAAACGTTGAAAGAATTTAAAGATAAAATTTGTAGAGGACAAATATAGGTGGGTGCAGGATAGGGGGAAGATGGGGGTGCAGGGAAATCGCTACTGGTTCATGTCCTCCATTGCAATTAATTTAAATAATAATAATAAAAACGCTGGACTATAAATGATTAAAACTAATAATTAATGCTGTGAGGATTATTTACTATTTTATTAGTGTTTACTATTACCATCATTTACTATTTTATTAATGTACTCCTCACTGTGCATTTAAAAGTATATTTTCAGCAGCTCACACAGCATTTCTGAAGTAACAAATTGTTCCCGACAAAGTTCACTTCTGTTCACGTTCGTAACAGACTTTCCTTTATAAGGTTTTCTGGTCCCAGCTTGTCTGATACAGGACTGAGACATAAACAACAGCTTTATTTTCGATAGCGATAGCTTACTGAAAATGAATACATTAGTGTTCCAGAGTATTGCATGATAATTCTGTGTCAGTCACTTGACTTATTGCCTCCAGCTTTGGTAATATGACAGAAGAAACTAAACATGATAAACGTATTTTGGATTTTTCATGATTAATAGCTTTTCGGGTTATGCCGCGTTGTTTATTTCATTACCTGAGCTTTCGGCTGGTATCCTCTGACAAAGGCTGGAGGATACCAGCCGAAAGCTCAAGTAATGAAATAAACAACGCGGCATAACCCGAAAGTCAATTAATCATGAACAATGATGGCCGCGGGAGTCCGAGGAAGTATTTTGGATTGTATCTAAAATGAAATATAATGCTCAGTTTTAATGAATGGTACATTCACCCTATTTGCTAATGTTCCATTAATGAAATGCATGACATACACAGACAAGTTGTAAAGGAAGGTTGTACTGCAAATTTAAGTAATTGTGTAGTGATAGTCATCTCATTTAAATCAAATAATTATTCCAAGAAGAATCATTTTCAAGTTTGTTTCTTTTTTTTTCCAAAGACATCGGACTTCGTACAAATATACTACGTACAAATGTAAATATATGCTCCAGCTATTATAACTTGCAAAAGCTTCAAATCTAAACTTTTCAAAACTAGAACTCAACTGGTTTCTGCCGCTCGCTTATATAGGCGTAACAGAAAATTCGAGAACAATTCAAAGACTTCCGACCGTCGTTTCTCGAATTCCAATAATACTTAAACACTTAAAATGACATTAAATCGATCAGAATTAATAAAAAATGATTAAAAATCATTACAAAACGCACAGAAATGAAAATTATCCACGTAAATCAGTCCAAACTGTCGCCAATTGTCCTCTAAACATCGTATATCACATCAAAACTTAGAATTACAAAATCAATATTTCGTGTATAATACTGTTTCTGAATATATCACATAGCATTTACATAATTTATCCCCATAAAACAATGTTTATTTATACAAATTGACAATTAATTCCAAGAAAAATATAGAAAACCATATTTACTCAGATCGCAGCTTGCTACAAATAATTCTTAAAATACAATTTCGTGAGGACCGTTATAGTACTGTACCTAGGAATATATACCCTGTACTTGTTGCAATCTAACTTTAGCTACAGTTTACCGCAATGCACCAAAATAACGCAAAGATCGCACTAAATTTAAAATTATTCGTAGAAATTCTCGAGATCCACAACTCATGCGACTGTTCCCGCTTGCGGCTTCGATTACCGGCCTCCGCTCACGTCACCGACAGGCGACCGTCGCAGATTATCTCTCTCTGTCTGAGAAGCAGGTTCAACTGTTGATAAGCGTGAACCTGGCCTCGCATCTTCAGGTTCAGCCCTATTACATCTGCTGCAACCTATCACGGCAGCAGAGTTGAGCGCCCACTACATAGCCCACACCTCCGTACTACCTTCTTAATGACGAGATCTCAAACAGTCTAACTGATGAATCACAGAAATTCCCTCGCGTACATTGAACTCGCGCGCCTTCCTACGAGCGTAAGTACGTGTTATATACTCCACGAAATTAAAAGATTGGACAACTAAAGAAAATGCATATCACCAAATTGAAACAAATAATCAGCTTTGCAGTTTCAAACCAAGTGTCACGTTATGCAGAAGAAAGTTACAATCATTCATGTAAGACAAATATAACGGGAATGACTATAGGTTGTTTAGTTAAAATGTAGAACTTAAGGTTTACTAGAGTTTCTTTTTAAATGAATGTGTCTATGAATTTTATTTCTTTGAATTGTATTGAACCTTTAGCAAAACACTGCCACAGATTTAGTGGATTGCTGAAGGGTCTTACTTTTTAAAGAATCCATCTTTTCTGTTAGCATTTATTGATCTTGCCATCAGGCAACAGTTTACTCGAAAATATATTCTCTACAAATTTATTTTGTCTATAAATGTGTACAGAAAAATATTAGAGAAATATTTCCTTGTTTAAACGCTTAAAAGTATAGAATGGAAATAAGCCATAAAGTTATGACCATCTGCTATACTTTTCTTTATGATATACTTACAACTGACATACTCTTAATTTACATTTCAGTCACTTCATCATTTCATATTCCTCTCCAATCAGGAGAAGAAATTTACAATTTTACATCTCTCCTACATACACCACTGTTCCTTGTTTGTATCTAATAATTGATACAGTATTTATTACTACACTCTGTACACTGATCAAGTTGGCCTTAGAAATACTGTACGATTAATAGATTTTCGGGGTATGCAGAGTTGTTTATTTTATAATCTGCAATATCTCCGACGAAGGCTGTAGGATGGCACCCGAAAGCTTAGATTAACATGAAATAAACAACGCGGCGTACTCCAGAAATCTATTAATCGTGAACATAGACGGCCGCGGAAACCAAAGAAATAACATAGAAATACTGTTTTATTTTATTCCCATAGCGCAGCTAGAAGAAATAATTACTCCTCAAAACTTATTTTGAAAGAGATTTGGTAGTTTTACTTGTATATTTTTTATTTTATTTTTAAATATTTCCTTCATCTTCAGATCCTTCACATATTTGTCTATATATTATTATAAATGTTAAAGCAAGCTTTATCTATCGGAGAGTTTGAAATGGCATCGCGAGAAAATTACCACAGCAGTTTGGATAGTCTTTACAAATTTGGAGAGCTCATAGGTCAGCTTAAAATCTGCGAAAATTGATTGTTACTTATATCTATTAAGGAACGGAGCAAGAAATTATAAGCATTTCGAGATGTGACAAATATGCTCTACAGATTACACTATATTTGAGATGAGCACTCATTTTAAGAAATGCTGACAAAAGATCACTTCACTACTCTGTGAATTCTGTTTTATATTTTGATTTCGGTTATTTAGATCTTCAGTTTTGTGAAATAGAGCACATTAAAAAAACTGAATATGTGAATAACATATAAAAAGCATAAGTAATATTTAATTTAATGTAAAAGTCACTGTGTTATCAGAGATACTGATCAAAGATGACTCTACTAATCTTTGGATTGTGTTCTTATTGTAGAAAAGCTTCTCGGGTTTCAAGCTAAATCGTCTAGCGCTTAACATGTTAAGCGGAGTTTGACAATGGAAGCGGTACAAGCTTCCGAAACGTCACCAGACGATTCAACTTTGAAGCGGCTTGAAACCCGAGAAGTTTTTCTACAGTATTGCCGCCGCAAAAATGTACACACTTTGACAATAAATTTGGCCGTCGCTGAAAAATTCTATCACTCTTATCTCGCACAATCTGACATCAATGTCGCCCTAAGAAACAGTAACGCAATACTGGCTTGCGTTATGTCTAAGGTCGTTTTCTGTTTTGAAATGATATTTTTCTCAAAAGTCCTCAGGAAAGTCACATTTACAGGACGCCAGATCACAGATTAACTAAGCAGATATTTGACCTCATGCAACCATTAAAAATGCGCTACTGTTGGTTTGATCAAGTAAGACAAGACCTCGCAAAATCTTCAGACAAAAAATACACAACTGGGTAGTGATGCCAGAAATCAAAATGAAGAAGACCGGCGAAACTTGGTACGAAATTATGGCGTAATATTTGATATGTCATACTATTTTATGTACGCAAATGAAAACATCTCTTTGTGATCTTAACAACAGTACCTACCTTTTTTTATAATTTAAGGTTATTACAGATTTATATTTCCTGCTTCCAAACTATTATTTGTCAAGTGCGTCGGTTTTATGGCTTTTAAACTAAACACAAACTTGTATATGTAAGAAGGTTTTTGCTTTTATTTCTGAAAAGTAGAGTTTGCGATATACGTAAATAGCAAAGAGTAAACGTGGCACTGCTATCTACGAAGTAGGAAACTCTTTGTTGTTTGTGAATTGATATTTGTGGCAATTTCTAAAAGAACTATACGGTTTTGCGGGATAAAATCTACCCTATGTCATTTCGCACACAATTAACTGAGTTCATGCCAAATTTCATTTAAATATGTTGAGTTATTAAGGCATGATTGATTCCAGAAGTACATCCAAACACACATCCTAACTTTCTCATTTATATAGATACTTCAAGGGCGTATCCAGGATCAGAACTAGAGGGGGGCAAGATTTGAGCTGGGGGGCGGGGGCAACTCATATTGATTTCGAGAAAGTGGGGTCGGGGACTGAAACATGACGATTTCTTATACAGGGTGGTCCCGAATTCATGGTACAAACTTTAATGGTAGGTACAGGACATTGTAACAATGATTTATTGTATAGGAATGTATGGTCGCAAGTGACGCAGTGAGACGCAACAGGGGAAATAAAAGGAGAGAGAAATGGAGTGATCGGTTGGTAGCATTGCCGGTAGAGGGCAGTAGATCTCCCGATTTATCGAGCATCGATTACTTTTTGTGGGGACATCTAAAGCATCTTGTTTATTAGACTCCAGTTGACTCAGATGAGGATCTCGTTGCTCGCATATCCGTAGCTGCTGCAGGTGTGCGTGAAATACCAGGCATCTGTGAAGGTGTACGCCAATCGCTCCACCGACGCTGTCAAACAGGGGCGGATCTAGGACTTTGGTTTGGGGGGGGGGCTTGGCTTGAATGAAATTTGGTTCAGAGGGCTTGCCTTCAGTGGATTTTGGTTTTGGGGGGCTTGAGTCGGCTTTAGGGAGTCTTTATAGCCTTCTCGGGCCTCAAATCCGTAGAGCTAAAAAAAAAAATAATGTAAACATGACACTTGTCAACAACGCTTTCAATGAAAGCTTTGTTTTTCCTTTGGGCTGTTATTTCCCCTGTTTGCGCTACACCGCATCACTTGCGACCATACATTCCTATACAATAAATCATCGTTACAATGTCCTGTACCTACCATTAAAGTTTGTGCCATGAATTCGGGATCACCCTGTAGAATGAAACTCAGAACTATTGAGGAAACTATTTTTATTATTGATTAATACAATAATCCAACCACTTAATCTAAGGACCTACTATGTATTAAATTAAGATGGTAACTCAGTTATAGTTTATGTAAACATTAATCGTCTCGGATTCTCAGAACATTTTTCAATAACTTTGTCAATATCTCACTGTGTTCTTTCACGATATTTCAATGGATGCACACTCATCAGGCCATGGGCGCCGACTTGTCCATAACTTTGGTGGGGCTCGACAAGGGGGGGGGGGGTATGGAATAAATGAAACACCAAAGTATTATAGTCTAAAAAAATAATTTTTAATTAATATAACCTTTACTTTAATGTATGATAAAATAAGAGTGAAAAGTAAAACAATTTTGACTAAACTAAACTTACGATTCTTTAGGTAATTAAAAAAAATTAGTGTTTTGTTGAAAAAGAAATAAATGTAGGTCTAATTAGGATGAAGGTACATAAACAACATTCAAGTAGCCTAACACTATATTTTATGAAAGAAAAAAAAAACCGTAGTTAACAAAATTAATAATATATATAACTTAGAAATAAATTTAAATGAATGAATCACTTAAGTAACGTTCTGAGGGTGTACATTAAAGTTAAATATTCTGAAATATGAAAAAAATACAAGAAGAAACTAAAAAAAAGCAGTAAGTCCAGTTAAATTGTTGCTATGACAAATGAGAGTTAAAGGTCAAACAATTTGATTAAACTTCAGATTTTTTTTAGCTAATTACAGGAAATACTTAATTTTTTGTTTTAAAGTAACTAAATATAGGCCTAGTTAGCGTGAACTAAGGTAGAGGTACATTAACAACATTCAAATATGTAGCCCAACACCATATTTTAGGAAAGAAAAAAACCCAGTAGTTAACAAAGTTAATAACATATTTAACTTAGAAATAAATTGAAATATACAGGGCGTTCGCCGGAAAACGCTACCCTCCCAGTCTGTTGCCGTCGGCAACTTGCTCGGTCAGTGGCGCCAGCAGTTTCCGCCACACGGCACCGTGAATCACCGCACTGTTTAACACCTCCGCTGCCCCAACAGTGCAGTGCAGTGACCCTTACATTGTTAAGAACGGTTTCTTTGCATTGTAGATAGTTTGTGACTTCAGTCTCTTATTAATCAGTGTTGTGAATAAACGTTTCTTTGCGGTTTGGCTGGTTTGGGGCTTCATACTCTTATTAATCTGTACCGTGTTTGAGTGTGAGTAAAATTATGGTACGTTACAGTTTGCAACAAAGAATATTTCTCTACGATACATATGTGAAGAAGAAGTCGTTTAAAAAGTGTCGCAGTAAATTTCGTCGCGAATTTCCTGGCGCTTTACTGCCAGCTAAATCAACAATTCTGCGTCTGGTTAAAAAAGTAAGAGAAACGGGTTCATTTTTTAACAAAAAGAGACTGTCGGTCAACCGTATTCTCACAGAGGAGAAAATTGACGATATCGCTTTTCGACTAGAACAGTCACCCAAAATAATCATTAAGTCAGTTAGGGCAGCGTGTGTCTCGAAATATGTTCATAAGATGTGAAATGTGCATTACACAAGAGGGTCAACACTTCCAGCATCTTTTATAAGGTAAGCTAATGAATTACGTCACATTTAAATGCTTAGCACATACAAGTTTATGAAGCGTAATTATTATGAAATAGTCCGCGGCCGACGTTCGAACAATGCCGGAAACAGCGCTCGCTCGCCGGGAGCAGTTTCTTCCTTGTAGCGCTAACAGTGGGTTGCGTTTCCCGGCGAACGCCCTGTATAAATCACTTAAGTAACGTTCTGATTCAGAAATTCTGAATGTTAACATTTAAATTAAATATTTCTGACATATGAAAAAAAAAATACATGAAGAAACTATAACAAAAGCAGTAAGCTGATGATCAGGCGTAATCCCTTCAATCTTTCCTCTCCCATAGTGCTCCTGAGCCAGTTCTTCACTCGTAGAAGCGTACTGAGGGCAATTTGATTTTTCTTCCAGGTGGGGGCAGCCCCCCCCCCCCCCTGCCCATGCTATACTATGCCTCTTAGTGTGTTAGGATAATATTAATATAAAATAATAACAATCTTTGCATATTAATCTGGATAATTTGCCACTGGTACACTAAGGCAATACCGAGATTTATTTGTGAGTTTGATCATTAATCTGGCACACACATTCCTTAGGACTTTCATTTCGACAAAAAAATGCATTTTAAAGCAAAAAGAAATGTCCGTCAGACATAATGCAAACGAAAGTTACTTCATGTAAAATCACTGGCATGTTTTCGTAATAGCATGTGGATATATTCCTCGTCGTATGTAACAACATGAATTTCTTGATTGATAATTTGTATTAAGTTACCGACATTTACATCATTGGTATATATTTAGTGGCTTTAATATGCACTTCTTTTTAGCAACACTGCTCTGTGGTCCTTAAGCAGTAATGTTTTAGACAGAGGCGGCCTTAGGGGGTGGCGAACCGGGCAATCGCCCAGGGCCTCGCTCTTGGCGGGGCCTCTCGCAGCTACCCAAGTTGATTAAAGTTTAGGTTTAAAAAATATTTTATCTTTATATATTAGTGATAACAATAAAATAAAGTTGGTTAATTGTTAATGTAGTATATATTAATAACTATCTAATACAAATTTCTCATTTAGATTTATTCAATGTCACATTTGTATAACAGCAGGAGAAACATCTGATATTGATGGACAAGAATTGCATGAAGAACTGAATATGTTTATCCGTGTATAAGAAGAAAACGACGGCGTTATCTCGGTGATGAAGTAATAATAGAAAAACCATTAACTGAATTACTGAAGTGTACCCCACTATCGAAGTAGCCTTGAGAATTATTGTCACCAGACGTAATTCAGCTGTGTCAGCAGAAAGAAGTTAAAAATTATTAAAACATATTTGAAGAATTAGATGCCACAAGATGGGTTTTCGGCTCTTTCTGTTATTGAATTTAAAATGATATAGCTCATTCGTTAGATTCTGGTGCTTTAATTAAATATTTTAGTCTCAGGAAAAGTCGCAAACATCATTTTTAAATCCCTGCGTATATCTTTCAAGGCCATAATGTACTTCAATTTATCCTTAAAAATTTGTCATCTTTATGTTTGTTAACTTTTAATAAGTCTTGTAATTTAATATTTTAAAACTCGGAGTATATTTTTTATGACGTTTGCATTTTTCGTCGATCATCAGAAATACCTACTTGCGATTAACATATTTTGTACAAAGTACAGGGGCCTCGCAAAGATCTGCCGCCGAGGGCCTCGCAATGGCTAAGGCCGCCGCTGGTTTTAGAAAATGTGGACATTAAAGCCATGAAAAACATACTTGCTTTACGCCTCTTCGACCTCTGGGTCAATAAAGTCGGGAAAGTAATGGGGACAAGGAACTGATAGGAATTCGGTCATGGTCGTTTGAAGGAACCATACTGGAGTTTCTTAGGTAAACTTTGGAAAATCGAAATCTGTATGGCCAGATGGCGATCTGAACCCGCGTCCACCCGAATGCGATCTCTAATGACGCAAAGTAGCCTAAACTTCTACGATAAATCGTGGTTCATCTTGGATACTAATTCCAAATCCCCACGTCAGGACGACACAGCTGGTTAGGTTGATTTGCAACCTGGACCAGAATGAAAAATGATCGTAGCTTTCATTGTTTGGAAGTATACGTGTTAGTACTGAAGTCATGAAAACTTTGTTGCTGCTTTATATTCTCAATGACGGCATAGGAATATATTCTTATGCTATCACGAAAACATGCAGGAATTCATTGCTGCGGATGCTGCGATTGGCATCAAAAATGTGTTTTTGTAACGGCCGCCAACTCGACTGCTGACGCTATCGCATGCGTTATGTCTAAGATCATTTTCTGTTTTGAAATGATATTTTTGTCAAAAGTCCTCAGGAAAGTGTATAGAATTTCATGCACTTTGAAGTGAATTAGCTTGTATGGAGCGCGCGCTATGTTTGCAATTTCCCTAGTCATCTAATTAAAATTTTCTTAATATATACAGGGTGTTACAAAAAGGTATGGCCACACTTTCAGGAAACATTCCTCACACACAAACAAAGAAAATATGTTATGTGGACATGTGTCCGGAAACGCTTACTTTCCATCTTAGAGCTCGTATTGTGGACGGCTGTGATACAATACGCCATTCTCCAGGGCTGCATCAGCGCATCAGGGATTCCATGCGACGGAGGTTGGATGCATGTATCCTCGCTAACGGAGCACTTTTTGAACATTTCCTGTAACAAAGTGTTTGAAGTCACGCTGGTACGTTCTGTTGCTGTGTGTTTCCATTCCATGTTTAATGTGATTTGAAGAGAAGTAATAAAATGAGCTCTAACATGGAAAGTAAGCGTTTCCGGACACATATCCACATAACATATTTTCTTTGTTTGTGTGTGAGGAATGTTTCCTGTAAGTTTGGCCGTACCTTTTACAAACATTTACACATTCCTCACACATTCCTCCTCATATATTTTATGCAAATAGACCTATAAAGATCACGCAAAACTTATTCTTTTCTGTCTGAGTTTCTTTTGCCATTCCAGTATTCTCGCATCCGTTTACTGAAGGCAGGTTTTCTCTCTTCTGTCCAACTTGAGCCGATCTTCTTCATTTTTGTTTCTGGCATCACTACCCAGTTGTGTATTTTTTGTCTGAAGATTTTGCGAGTTCTTGTCTTACTTGATCGAACCAACTGTAGCGCATTTTTAATGGTTTCATGAGTCGAATATCTGCTTAGTTAATCTGTGATCTGGCATCCTGTAGATGTGACCGTAGAATTTTAGTCTGCGTTTTCTGATGTCGTTGGCTGTGTTTGAGTGGGATTCTACTATTTTGTTTGACGTAAGTCTGTAGCCTTCATCCGTTTTGGTTGGCCCAGTAATTTTCCTGGTGATTCTTCGTTCTTCTTTCTGGATGTTCTCGATGTCCCTCTTATTATTATCCTGTACACTTTCAAGTTTTGACCAAACGTCTTAATTTGACTGTTGCCGATAATTTTTTTACATAGATTTAATTACTTAATTTCATATATTATATAAGTTAAAAAACCTTCGGCCATCGGTATGAAAACTGAATCTAAGGTAATAACCAAAATATGAGAATTTTTTAGAAAAAATTTCCATTTTTTGCTTCTCCACGTTAATTCTTCGCCGGGAAACGCTACCCTCCCAGTCCGTTGGCAACTTGCTGGGACAGTGGGACCAGCAACTCCCGCCACACGGCGCCGTGAATCACCGCACTGTAGCTAGTTTGTGACTTCAGTCTCTTATTAATCAGTGTTGTGAATAAACGTTTCTTTGCGGTTTGGCTGGTTTGGGGCTTCATACTCTTACTAATCTGTACCGTGTTTGAGTGTGAGTAAAATTATGGTACGTTACAGTTTGCAACAAAGAATATTTCTCTACGATACATATGTGAAGAAGAAGTCGTTTAAAAAATGTCGCAGTAAATTTCGTCGCGAATATCCTGGCGCTTTAGTGCCAGCTAAATCAACAATTCTGCGTCTGGTTAAAAAAGTAAGAGAAACGGGTTCATTTTTTTAACAAAAAGAGACTGTCGGTCAACCGTATTCTCACAGAGGAGAAAATTGACGATATCGCTTTTCGACTAGAACAGTCACCCAAAAAATCATTAAGTCAGTTAGGGCAGCAGGCAGGCGTATCTAAGACGTCAGCTTGGAAAGTAACAAAGCTAGTTCACTTAAAACCGTACAAAACAATTGTGGTGCATAAAATTACAGAAATAGACCAGGGGCCTAGGATTAGATTTTGCAACTGGTACCTGCAGGGTGTCCACGATGGCACTGTTGATCCGCAACTGACGTCACATTTAAATGCTTAGCACATACAAGTTTTTGAAGCGTAGCCTAATTATTATGAAATAGTCCGCGGCCTACGGTCGAACAATGCCGGAAGCTGACCGCTCGCTCGCCGGGAGCAGTTTCTTCCTTGTAGCGCTAACAGTGGGTTGCGTTTCCCGGCGAACGCCCTGTATTTGATGCTACCTCGTAGAATATAAAGTATTTCTGATACACCTGGGACCGAGCACGCCAAACAGCGGTCAAATGCCAGTTTTTTAACATATGTATTTATTGCACAGCTATTGTAATATTGTTTGAAACAGGCAATTTTATGTTTGCTGTATTTGATATTAATGTAATTACTATTTGAAAGGACAACGCCAATGCATTCATCGCCAGCGACGAATCTGTGCGGTTTTACAGACGTTTTAAATTATATTATTGTGTGATTACGAACATGAAATTTTTCATGGTTGATGTTTACTTACTATTTACATTGGTTAGTTGCGGTATGCAACTGTGCATCTCCGCTTATTACCCAAAGCATGTTCTGATAATATTTACAACTAGCCCGTACCCGTGACTTCATACGCGTGGATTAAGATTTTTTTTTTTTTTTTTGCCAGAATTAAATATAGGAAGTTGCTAACGAAGGATTGGTCCCAAACAATATCGAGTAGGAATAATATGACAGGAAAGCTATCACTATATCATTGTACCGTCGAACCTGTCTCTTGAAGAGAATCAATTTCCATCACATTTCTGTCACCATTCGATAAGGTCTCAAAATTTCGTGACTACAACTGTTAATCATAGGTAGTGGAAAAAATATCCTGTGCCCTTCATACAGATTTCCTTATAAAATTCCATAACAACGATATAGCCATTTAGTCGTCAAAACGTAACAAAAAGACAGAGACTTACTTCCGTATTTATAATAATATTACTATGGTTCACACTCACACACTGACTGCGAACAACACCTGACGGATCATTATAACGTAAAAAAGTGTACACCTACAACATTGTAAGACTACCTACGATTTTCCTCGCATTGCACCCCTAACTTTCTAATATCTACAGTTTAACATTCAATCCGAATAACCTACGGCCCAGGCCTGACTCTTACGATGAAAAACAATTTTTAAAATTCTTAGCCTCCAAGGAGATTTGAACCGGAGACCACTACGTTCGTAAGCAAGCGCTTTAACCACTGAGCTGCCAGTCCACTACACGGAAACACGGTACGGAGGCGACCATATCCAACGTGTCTGTCTATCGCCGTATTTCGAAGTTATGAGACAACATGTGTTATTTATACAGATAATTTTTCAACCAAATGTAGACAGTATTTTTCTCCTTGTTTCAAAGGATAAGTGTGCAAAGTTTCATCGAGATCGAATGAAATCTGTGGATTTGTATGAAGAACAAACAAACCAACAACATACATTCATCTTTATATATCAAGATTTTGCAAACTGGCAATTTGAAACGGTGCGCTTTTGCGTCACTCGGTTGTCTGCCGTGGCCATCCTGTCTTGAGTTGACAGCGCCAGTTCTGAAAATGCGTCAATATGTTGTGATTCTTTTTACATGTTTTATATTTATGTGTGACGTATATATATGTGTGAGTTTATCAGGTTTTTGTGTTTATTTTGTTTTGTCTGTCGAGTTTGTGTGTATTAGTTTGAATAATGTTTGATTTGTGAGGTTCATTTTCCGAATATAGAAGTTTTTTTGTATAGTGAGTGTGTTGTGTCTGCAGTTATTGATAGTGAGAATTTGCATATCTGTGTTTATATCTATTGGTGAATGGGCATTTTCTATCAAATGTTTGGCGGATGTGGAATGGTTACTGTATTTTAGTGCTCTCATGTGCTTCTTAGTATATCCTGTTATTGAAGATCATATATGATAGGGAAAAATATGGTTTACAATATTTTGTTTTATAGCCTTAGGAGGTTAGCCTTTAGGAGGTGCAGAATGGGAGTCATGGGTGATAGCACGGGAGAATTGCTTTTGCACAATATGACAGAGGTAGTGGTGCGAAACGTTTACAACAAAACGTTGTTGTGGAAGGGATAGCAACCATCGAAGTGTAGGTGCTGTTGTAAATTTGTTGGCTCGATGAGCACAGGGGTGTCGAAGGAACCTTCTGGAAGGGTGATGTCCACATCGAGAAAGTGTGGGAATATAAAAAAGTGAAATTTATTAATTGAAACTTCCAAACTGTGAGAAAATTGAGGAAATCTGGAAGGTGGTTTTCCCCATCGGTCCATATCATAAATATGTCATCTATGTATCTTAATCTCACAAGGGGGATGAGGGGGTGGTTCTTTAGAAAATGTTGGACCAGACGGCACAGAAGAGGTTACCAATAAGATTGGGCGGTGCAGGTACCTACGGCAGTGCCATGTATCTGGTGATAAACTTTGGAATTAAAGGGGATATAGTTTTTAGAGAGGATTAAGTCAGCTGGAGATATGTTGGGAATGGATGGGGGTGCGTATCAAGGAAGCATTGAGGGTAACTGAGGCCACGACAGTGGGGGATGTTAATTACAATTTACAATAAGTTTAGTAACTAACCAAAACATATAATAAAGTGAATGTGTGTGTGTGTTTTTTTTTTTTTGTGTGAGTTTTCATGTGTGTTGCCTTAATCTCTGGTAAGTGATGGGTTATTTTTCCCTACCTATCTTATTTTCAATGCTTAACAGCAGTTTTACTGTCACCATTATCTAATTGTATCCTGTTATTGTAATAAAAATATATGTTCAAACACCATATATAGTGAAGCATCACTTCATTATTTTAGAAAGGATTTTTATTTGCCAGTGACAATATAAATTAATTGACGGTTTTTATATTTTTAACAGGAAGATTATTGGCTGCAGAATAGGTTTGGAGCATAAAGTCAACTCTAGAAGTGTGGTTGAAATACTTCTGCATATTCAGTATGAGATCAATTTGATGCTGAAAATTAAAGATAAAAAGAAGGTAAGACTGAACTTGGTTGTTAGTGATCTGTAATTGTTACAATGATATACTGATGTTAAGAAATTTAATTATTTTTATTATTGTGGCATTAGTTGAAGTTTATTAGTAATGTTTATTGGAGTACAGTTTCTCTGAGGAGGGCTAAGATCTACTTGAGTAGTTGAGGGGATTTAGAATTTAATAAAATGATAAGCATTTTGCTAGAATTGTTTTTAGAATAATTCTCAAATGCTTATTTTGTTGATCTTAATATAAGACTGTAGACAATAAATGGGTTATATTTTGGTTATGGATCTAACAAGTTATATTCTTATTTTAGTTACGGACTGAGTTGTGCATAATACTAAAAGTTTATCAAGAAATAAAAGTAATACAGCATTTAGAACAAATGGAAAAAAAATTAGTCTTTGGTACCAGAGCTTTATTAATATTTGTGATATTTCAGTGAAGATTGAAGCAGGACATCTTCATGAATAATTGCAGTTGCTTCCATACAAATTAACATATTAGCAGTAAATGTAGCAGGTTTATGTGTGTGGGAGATGAGCAATATTGAAAGCAGACAGAACGATTGTAACCCTTGAAACCTTGAGAAGAGCAGTGGCGTAGCTAGGTCAACAAGGGCCCCGGTGCAAAAAAAATTATTTTGGGCCCTCAGGTCAGATGGATGACCTTTTTTTTGGCTTTGTGTTGCTGGAAAGGCCCCCCTGAGCTGAGCATGGGGCCCCCTGAGAAGTGGTTGGAGCCCCCCTGAGCAGTGAGAGGGCCCTTACTGAAGGGCTTCCTGTGTATCAGGGGGCCCCTTAGACGGCTGTAGAGCTAATAAAAAAAGGTCGCCAGTTTGCTATGAAGGCTCGTGGGGCCTATGAACTTGCGCTTGGGAGCCCCCAGAGGTATGCTTGGGGGCCCCTGAGCATAGGGGCCCCGGTGCACTGCACCGCCTAGCCCCATAGTAGCTACGCCCCTGGAGAAGAGGTAAGGAGAGGGGAGATGGAAAAAAAAAAGACAAACAGTGGAAAGCAGTAGAGATGACATATTTCGTAATGCACAGTGATAAAATAGCCCATTCCCTTCACCACTGGATAGGAGATGGAAAATTTAATGTATTTTAATTATAATTGTGATGAAGCACACATACTCTGGTGGCAATGTGTCTACACCCTCATCAGATGGTCTGCTGAAACATGTACGGGGGACAGTTGGCTGAATGTTTGGTAGAAGAGTGCGCATTTCTGGACAGTAGCAAAGGAAGTCATGCCCCTGTTGTAAAGTGGTAGGAAAAGGTTTCAAAGTTCTGCACTTGTTGGAGAGAGTGATGAGGCGATGTACGAGAGAAGTCAAGGAATTGGGTTACAAAACTTTGGTCAGACCATTGCTCGAATATGGTAGTGTAGTATGGGACCCTCATTTTATGTATCAAATACAGGAGTTGGAGAGGGTGCAAAAAAGGGCTGCTAGATTTGTTTCTGGAAATTATCGCAGAATGTAATCAGTGACGGATATGATAAAGTACCTGGAATGGGATTCATTGCAAGACAGGAGGAGGATGAGGAGGGTCATGGGAGTGTACAGGGCATATACTGGCGATGAGGCATGGAAAGATATTGCAATAGGTATGAAAAGTAGTTCATGGAAGGGAAAAGATGACCATGACCACAAGCTGGCACTCGATTTCAGGCACAAGGGTGTGGGAAGATTCTCTTTTTTAGGTAAGGGTGTCAGGGATTGGAATGAGTTACCTAGAGAAATGATGAATAATTTACCGAAAACTTTGAAAGAATTTAAAGATAAAATTTGTAGAGGGCAAATGTAGGTAGGTGCAGGATAGGGGGAAGATGGGTGTGTAGGGAAATTGCCTCCGGAGCCTGTGCTCAATTGCAATTAAATTAAATTAAAGTGTACCTTACGAGATCAATAGTATTGTCAATATCAGTATTGACAATACAGCCATCAATACTCACACCAACCAATCTCAGTACGACACTACCTTACACGATCAATATTAATGACAATAAATTTGCTCAATGTCTCTCTTTCGGCCTAGCAAGCGGAGTGAATCTGTGAGGTTTTATTTATTTTGTTCTGGATTCTGTCCTTCCAAACATTTATAATTGTACCAAAGTTTGTATAGCTATGTTTTGGTGCTTGTAATTAATTAGCAATACTGTAGTAGAAATGCTAATACATATTGTATAAGTTTATGTGAAGGCAATTTTTCATATCTGGATGTTGTGGATCATTTTCCTCAATTGCTGATAATATTAATAAATAATTTACGCCAAAGCAATTGACTTTTGAAATAATCAATTTTCTCAATTATGATTTTCAGTATATCTGGGTTATTAATGGTGTTTGCTAGTGCAATGTGTGTTTTGTATAGATATCTATTTAGTTGTTCTTTCTTACTATAGAGTGATTTAATTTCATTTCGCAACCATTGATTTTTGGCAGATTGTTTTGATCGCTAATGCTGAGATGAAATTAATTTTAACATTGATATAATTTGGTTTTAGATTATTGCTTTGGTGTAATTTATTTATTAAAAGAAATCAAGTTTTCATAGTTTTGTATTTATTTGTAAATTTATCAATTTTGTTTTTAGTATACAACGTACTTTGGGTTCTTACCTCCCTATGCACATATCTGTTGGCTTTCACTACAGCATCGAAGAATGTCAAAATGTATTGGCTTGGTGACACCATTCTCTACACAGGCATAGTAGAGAGCTAATACATTGTCTCCTTTCACTGTTTAACTGAAAGTAAGCACGTTGTACATATTTGTTATGTAGGCCTACTTAGTAAAGTGAATGAAATAGGGAAACGCGTTAACTATTTGAACAAAAGTAGTTATATTGACCAGAAGAGACAGTACCAGTTCAACATTTACCTAAAAAATTCAAATACTGTAAGTATAAAATACTAAACAAATGAAGTAAATGAGAAACCTTAGTCAAGCACTTAAAACTGCCAACACTAGTTACGTGTGACACAGTTCAGGAATCATCAGTTTTGAAATAAGGTTGGCTCGTTGGATAGAAAACAGGTAGTTACAATGAAACCAGATAACTCATATTCCTTGTGTTATAATTAAACAAATGAAACGGCTTTAGGCAATATAAATTACAAGGAAAGGGAAAATGACTCATCACTCACCAAAGTTGAAGGCAGCTACGGGAGAAGAACATATAAGACGAACACAGTATTTCTGTTTTAACCTTGTTCATACTAAAGAGAATGAGTCATGAGGCTTGAGTCATGAGGCTTGGGAGGTGTGCACACGCGGAAGTTTCATACATCATGTTCTTCTCCTGTCGCTGCCTTCAACTTTGGTGACTGATGAGTCATTTTCCCTTTCCTTGTAATTTTTATTGTGTTATAATTTCAAAGAGTTTTTCAGTATTGTGCTTTTGGCTCTAAATGATGTGAAGAAGGAGTCTATAATGGTTAGTTTTGGAAAGAACCCTCGAAATTTGATTGGAAGTGTAGTGTTCTGCTCCAAACTCAGAGAATTGTTCCAGGAAGGAAAATTGAATTTACCCTCGTCTGCACTTTTGCCGAATACAGCTGATGTTTTCCCATGTTTATTTATTGCAGATGAGGCATTTGTATTACACAACAGTTTATTGAAATCCTACTCTCAAACATTGCTGAGTGAACCCAAATAAGTTTTCAACAAGTGTTGTTATGAGCTCTCTTATTTGTAGAGAAACATTTGAAATATTGAATTCATGGTTTCGTTTGTTGAAAAAACCTACCAACTTACAGCTGCCAATATCTGTAGGAATTACAGTTACATGGTGCTATTTGCATAATTTCTTTGCAAGGGAAAATCAACTGTACCCAGCTCAAATGATTGAAGAGAGGAAGAGTTGATGACCTTGTTGAGTACTCAACCAAATTTTTCACGGCCTGCACTAGCAACTGTTCCTTAGTAATTATCATAATAATTAAGGCAAATTCTGAAGACATTGTTTACAGACAATTTATTTTACTACATTTTTAATTTCTTGAAGTACTTTGCCATTAGTATTAATTGCGTTGAAGTTGCTTTTATCCTGACATGGAGAGAATAGTGGGGAAATCCTGAAGAACATTGTGGGTATATTTTAAATATTTAAGAATGAAATACGTAATCGGAAACTAGATATGGTAAAAAAAAAAAAAAGCTTACCTCCAAACCTATGAAATTTTAAAATAAATTTAACAGTGATTTTAACGTTTACAATACCTATAACCAGTTTTTGTTTCTTTTGTATTTTCAAACTGTTTTGAAACTGCACAACAAAACATTCCCCTGTTCAGACTCTCAAAATCACTTTATGCTTTGCTGTGAACCCCAGAATACAATCCTGTAATTAATTTACACATGAAAATACAAGGCAGGTCCACAATAACGAGGTAATATGGTCCATCATTGTTACCACTTTTCCATCTTCATGACAAAAACTAAGCCCCTATACCGTCAATAATATTGACAATAACTGCTCCACTTTCCAGTATTGATGACCGAATAACAGAAAATCTGGATTTCCACCAATACAATTTTTTTAACCTATGTGGTCAATATTATTGCCGCCATTATAAGAAGTATTGTTAATATTGATCGTGTAAGGTCTACTTAAGATTTGAGTGTTGGATTCGAGGCCAGGAGAGAACTGGGTGACAAAGGCAGGGCTGTGATTGGATTTTAGAGGTGCCGGGCAAGAGTGGTTGTGTGGAGGGTGATTGATTGTTTCAGCAGATTACCTAATCTCAAAAACATCTTGATTCACAAATACCTTCCATCAGACTCTCCAAAAACAGCAGATGGATCTTTTCCTTGCAATAGACTTTGCTGCAAACATGCAGCATGTATCCTCCCACTACAACATATTCAAACCCAACTACAGGGGAAACCTTCTCCATCACTGGGCATGCCACATGCTCCACAACTCACATCATATACCAGCTAACCTGGCACCACTGCACTAGTTCCTATATAGGTCTGACTAGTGTTGCAAACTAAAAAAAAAAAAAAAAAAAAAAAATTATGAACTTACATTTTACATGTGTGTTTTAAATCTTATTAAATCATATTATAATGTCTTACATAATGATTCATAAATGCATCTATATAGGTAACAATTTTTTTTAATCCTCTATGTCAGTACCACATTCACTAGTATCAGTACTACCAACACTAGTTCGGTCGGAGTCGGAATTTTCAGTTTCTTCTTCTGTCTCCTCTAGATCCATAACTTCAGAAATACTTACATTTTCTTTTACTGGTTGTATTGTATGCAAAAGCTTTTCAGATTGATATTTACAATTGTGAGCAAATTACACAATGTGCATAAAGACTGCGCCGATAGTTCTGTATTACTGTCTTTTAAGTTTGAAATTAAATCTATTATCATAGAAAATAGGAGCTTTATTTGTTTTCAATCGTTGGTTTACGCCAATGGTTGCAAGGAAATGATTCATAATTACTGACAATTTAATGACTCAGTATCACTATATGCTGCAAGTTTAACAAGTATACGAATATAAGGAAAGCACAACAAGTAATAAAAACAGGTAAAATGCCGTAGATAGATTTAAAATTCCTAATTTTTTGAAAAGATCCGTATGTCTACAGATAAATTTTTAGGGCTGGCAGCACTAGTTCAAATAGCGAGTATCAATCCAAACAACAAGGAACGGGGATTCCTTCTCACGCAACATAGCTTTTTCGGAAAGTCCCCATTCGTAAAAGAAAACTTCAGTCAATGTTGCCAATATTTTTGTATTTTTTTCTACTGAACCAGAAAAATATAGTAGATTTAAAAATTAATATAAGTACTTAGTATAAACTCTAAAACAGTCATATTAAACGATAAATGCCTTAAAAATTTGAAATTTAGTACTTATGAAAAAAAAACATGTCCCAGAAAAA
This sequence comes from Vandiemenella viatica, assembly GCA_031002005.1. Lineage (NCBI taxonomy): Eukaryota > Metazoa > Arthropoda > Insecta > Orthoptera > Morabidae > Vandiemenella > Vandiemenella viatica. The sequence goes on from JARYHS010007075.1 coordinate 11,533,360, forward strand.
AACATGTCCCAGAAAAAAAGTTTTTTTACAGTTTTTTCATGTTTTTTTTTTACAGTCAGAAAAAAAACCGTTTTTTTACAACACTAGGTCTGACAACATTTTTTTTTATTATCTACTTAACGTCTCTCTAACAGCAAGGTCTTTAGAGACGGGAAAGGATAGGGGGCAAGGAATGGGAAGGAATTCGGCCATGGCCTTTTGAAGGAAGCATCCCGGCATTTGCCTGGAGTGATCTGGGAAATGACGGAAATCCCAAATCTGGATGCCCAGACGGGGATTCGAACCGCTGTCCTCCCCAATGCAATTCCAGAATGCTAGTCGTTACACCACCACTCTCGGTGTCTGGCTATACTCTCGGTCAGAATGAATGGCTACAAACAGTACACACCTACAATTTATACCTTCCAATACCAGCACATGCTTACTACCACAATTTGAACAACCTCAATGACTGTTTCACCTTGAGAGTAATTAGAGTTTTCCCAAAAACCGCCACCACTTCAGAACTTCGGAGATGGGAACTTGTATACCAAAATATCCTAGATACCAGACACCCACCTGGCCTCAACCTCCGATAAAATTCCATTTTTTATGACCCGTCACTCATTATTTTTATTACAGTAGCCTGTAAAGTACCTTTTTGTTCACCAAAAAGCAGTAAAATATTCTATAGATCAATTGTAATATTGGACTTACAAATTTCGAGAAGAGTAGTTGTCAACCTTAAGGAATTTTCCTGCAATCTTTCCCACAGGGACAATTCACCATAAAAATCATTGTAAAGTGTATTTATCATATCGGGAAATGTTTAGTTTAAGAGATATTCCGGTTGGTTCATGTTTGAAATACGCGATCGGAAAAGTAGAAAACTAAGATTCGAAATATCTTTAAATTGAGTAAAGCTACAGCTGACCTTTTATCACCAGCTATAGTCAGCACTGTCCCTGATATTTTGGTAATAAAATTAAGTAATTTCGACAAAGTTTAATTAGTAGTTTTAATTAAGAAAAAAATGAACTTTTTAATTAAAAGGAATATTAATTTGAAATTTATATCAGTAGATAGCCCTAATTGAGACGATTATGGAGATGATGTGGTTTCGGTAAAAAGTTTAAGCATTTGTCCGGTAATAAAGTTTTTGAAAAATAGATTGTCGCCGATTGTTGGCGAAGCGCGAAAAATTCCGCCAAGTTGGTCATGTGATGACTTTAGTTTTAAGACTTTAGAAACCCTTTGAATGTTAAATTAAATTAAAACAGATAGAACATGACCATAGAAAGTCCCTTTAAAAATTCCAAGTTAAACCATTATGTACTTTTGGAGATATTAATTAAAGAAAGATTCGCCAAGGTCACAGGCTCGGATAAGCCAATAAAAGACCTTGCTGTAAGCTCTGTCTCATTCTTACGCCGGAAAGTAATCGCGCAACTCCGCGCTAGTTAGCGGCGCAGATTAGGGTAGCGGTTTAGGCAAATCTCAACATGCCGTAGTACTCACTAATGTTGGGGGGACTTTGTGAGTTTTTGTCTTCTCGTAGAACTGTACTTAATATGCAATCTTCAAAGAAACTGTGGTTTGATGCTTTATTCAAAATTCTGGTACCGACAATGTACAAGTGAACTATTTCAAGAATATAAGTACTGTGTTATTCTCAAACCGTGTTAAATGATTTTATCTTGTTTACCCTTCGCATTTGGGGTTTATTAATTCGAGTGCGTGGCGACCAGGTTATTTAATATCATAGGTACCAGAAGGCTATACATGGTCACGAACTAATTGTTCATAGTTCAGGTGAAGGTGTTGCAACCCCCGTGCAGCCCTATCGCCTGACAAGCCGCCTGTGAAGGTCAGTGCATCTCCATACAATGTTGCAAATCCTCAGAAAAATAAACTTTCAGTAATATGTGCTGAAAAATTGTAAAAAGTAATACTGAATTTGTGGACAAAAGGTGATGTGTCTTTTAATTCAAAATATTTTACATAACTATTTTTTAAAAAAATAATAAGTAGTTTCCATGAACTTTACACATGAAATTACTGGGTCTACTGGAGATCGCGATTCGCCTACAACAACATACAGTAATATCGTTGGAGTACTGCTGTAGTCAGTCCCAATAGGTATTATTCTCAAGCAGTAATTCCGTTGTAATATAGCCTGCACCGTTAGTTTCGAGCACAAATTAGGTTGTAACACAACCTGGAAAAGCGTGAAACCATTAAATGTACTTCGGGAAGAATTTATAGTGGACTCTTGCGTTTGACCACTGCAGTATTATGATGACAACTCGTGGCGGAATCGCGATCTCCAGTAATCCCAAATTACTTTCTTCACTTCAACCAACCGAAAAAGCTAAACCAATGATTAAAAATACCTGAAAAAAATTATCTGACTTCCCAAAAGTTAATGGATTAGTACAGAATATATTATATTCATTATATAACAAAGAATGTTATTAAAAAATTTATACGAATCACTTGTTTGTCCCTATTGTATAATGAAAAACGTTGTCGCTGACTAACTTTCATTCTATTTGTTCACGTAATAACTTCCAGCGAGACACTTTGTGAGAAAAGTATTGAAATTAATATTAGAAAACACAAATCATCTTTAAACGAATCCTTCTGGTTTGTTTAATAATTTATCTGCGCGAATATTGTCGCACTGCGCACGCATTCAACACTTGCTGACGGCTTCCGTGTCTTATGATGAACGAGACACATGTAGTTCCCATACCTTCTCAAAATATTTAAATTGAGGCTCATGTAAGAATTATTATCGTAACAGAGATTTATATGACAAAATACACATAAAAATGGTTTCCTTTAAAATCTTGTTATCTTAATAAAAATGAAGACCGCCCAATCTGTACAACATCTTGGTCTACAAGTATTTACCTGCCGACTCTCCCAGACCTCCACAGGGATCTTTCCCGTGTAACAGACCCCGCTGTAAAACTTGCAGCATGCACCCTGCCACCACTACTTACTCTAATCCTGTCACAGGCGAATCTTTCCCTATAATTGGACATGCCACATGTGCTACCACTCACCTTATTTACCAACTCACCTGCATCCACTGCACTGCTTCTTACATTGGTCTCACCACTCAACAACTTTCCTACAGAATGAATGGCCACAGGCAAACAGTTTATACTTCCAACCCAGACCATCCCGTGGCAATTCATGCGAACTTCCATAATTCAAACAACCTCAACACCTGTTTCACAGGCAGAGCTATTAGAGTTTTTCCTAATACCACCACCCCTTCAGAACTCCGCAGATGGGAACTAGCCTATCAACATATCCTCGACACCAGACACACCCCTGGGCTAAACCTACGCTAAACCTGTCACTTGCCATCTCTCATTTCAATTTACAGTCGGTTATTTTTATATATATATATTTAAATTCTTCTATCTCCCTTTATTTTTAATTATAACTTTTTGAATTATGCTACACAAAGATTATATTGATTTGTTTCACTTTTATCGCTGGTCAAGCCTATTCCCCCCCTCCCAGCAATTCTACCACTACCACGCGTTTTCCACCTGTGCTTCATTCATGTGACGGGTTGGGATGTGACCACATCTTTCCCCCTGCCATATGTCTCTCCTCCCACATGACTAAAGTCGAAATATTGTGCAATGCGTTTGTTTTTGTGTTTTTACGTGTCTCGCCCTTCTGCCTTCATCTGTGGTAAGTGACAGGTAACTGTTTATTTTCCCTATCCTATCTTATTAATAAAAATGAAAGTAATGCAGTGAACTTCCAATACAATTACTAAAGAAATAATTGAAAAAAATACAAACTGGCTTATTTACAGAGCTATGTGCCATTATCCTCTCCGTAACTTATTCATCTTCGGATTCGTTGGACTGAAGATCACTGTTGCTGCTTTTACCCAGCTGTATCACGAACTGATCCATTTCTGTCTCTCTCGCGCACTGTGTACCATAATCATCTTCTTGTAATCTCTCTGAATATCTTACACAATATGGCCAATCGTCTTGAGTAACACTGTGTAAAGCTTCGTGTGTTAGTCGCTCGACATCGGCAAGTTCGAAAGTTCTGTTCTTCCTAGCAACATCCCGTTTTACTTGAGCCCAGATGTGTTCGAGTGGATTATACTGGCAATGATAGGGTGGCAGGCGAACTACACTCCTGGAAATTGAAATAAGAACACATTGACGCCGGTGTGTAAGACCCACCATACTTGCTCCGGACACTACGAGAGGGCTGTACAAGCAATGATCAAACGCACGGCACAGCGGACACACCAGTGTTGGCCGTCGAAGGGCGCTAGCTGCGCAGCGGTTGGGCACCGCTGCAGTCAGTGTCAGCCAGTTTGCCGTGGCATACGGAGCTCCATCTCAGTCTTTAACACTGGTAGCATGCCGCGACAGCGTGTACATGAACCGTATGTGCAGTTGACGGACTTTGAGCGAGGGCGTATAGTGGGCATGCGGGAGGCCGGGTGGACGTACCGCCGAATTGCTCAACATGTGGGGCGCGAGGTCTCCACAGTACATCGATGTTGTCGCCAGTGGTCGGCGGAAGGTGCACGTGCCCGTCGACCTGGGTCCGGACAGCAGCGACGCACGGACGCACACCAAGACTGTCGCATCCTACGCAGTGCCGTAGGGGACCGCACCGCCACTTCCCGGCAAATTAGGGACACTGTTGCTCCTGGGGTATCAGAGAGGACCATTCGCAACCGTCTCCATAAAGCTGGGCTACGGTCCCGCGCACCGTTAGGTCGTCTTCCGCTCACGCCCCAACATCGTGCAGCCCGCCACCAGTGGTGTCATGACAGGCGTGTATGGAGGGACGAATGGAGACGTGTCGTCTTCAGTGATGAGAGTCGCTTCTGCCTTGGTGCCAATGATGGTCGTATGCGTGTTTGGCGCTGTGCAGGTGAGCGTCACAATCAGGACTGCATACGACCGAGGCACACAGGGCCAACACCCAGCATCATGGAGCGATCTCCTACACTGGCCGTACACCTCTGGTGATCGTCGAGGGGACACTGAACAGTGCACGGTACATTCAAACCATCATCAAACCCATCGTTCTACCATTCCTAGACCGGCAAGGGAACATGCTGTTCCAACAGGACAATGCACGTCCACATGTATCCCGTGCCGCCCAACGTGCTCTAGAAGGTGTAAGTCAACTACCCTGGCCAGCGAGATCTCCGGATCTGTCCCCCATTGAGCATGTTTGGGACTGGATGAAACGTCGTCTCACGCGGTCTGCACGTCCAGCACGAACGCTGGTCCAGCTGAGGCGCCAGGTGGAAATGGCTTGGCATGCCGTTCCACAGGACTACATCCAGCACCTCTACAATCGTCTCCATGGGAGAATTACACCATGCATTGCTGCGAAAGGAGGATATACACGGTACTAGTGCCGACATTGTGCATGCTGTGTTGCCTGTGTCTATGTGCCTACGGTTCTGTCTGTGTGATCATGTGTTGTATCTGACCCCAGGAATGTGTATATAAAGTTTCCCATTCCTGGGACAATGAATTCATGGTGTTCTTATTTCAATTTCCAGGAGTGTATTTGATGTCCTTCATCATGTGCCAATTGATCCAGTTCAAATACTTTCTTGGCATTTCAAATATGTTCTTTACATAAAAGCTCATCCTAGTTTCATGCGGAAAAAATTGAACACCAATCTTACGTAGCCATTCAATATCATCTCCCTTACGCCAGTGTGAAGATGGTGGTTTGTCTGTTTGACTGGAATCATAACTGGCATTGTCCATGATGATAATGCATCCTTCTTCCAGCGAGTGACACATATCACAAAACCACCTCTTAAAACCCTCACCATTCATATCTGTACGGTAATCCGATACAGATGAACTTTTTCCGTCATGAAACACAAGTTTGGCTCCTGGTATGAAACCTTTATGTTGTAAGGGACATAACCAATATGGGGGTTGGAATATTGGTCTGCACCTTAACTAGCAACTTGCATTTTACTCTTAAATTTCATCAGATATAAAAAACAAAGTTTAAAAATTGTTGACCATGAATACACCTTGGGAATAAAATCAACTGCAAATTAACATGGTCGCCACTCTCAACTATTTTAACCTTCTGAGAGAAAAGGGTTTAGTTTAAACTATGGAAATAAGATCACTTTTAAAGTTTCACCATCATTATATTATGATATCAAAAAACACAAAATAGTTCACTCATGCAGTTGATTTGGCAATCGGACATTCATTTCAAAAGTTTGCAAGTTTGAAACGCAGAAGACAGACAGAACTAAACCCCTGAAAAATTTTACATTATCCGTTCACTGTGACCGGACGCCTTGCAGGAGTACCAACTGCAAGTTCTCGCTCCAGCGAGCCACAGGTCTGACCTACACGAATTTCCACAGGTAACTGTAAAGCCCTATATGACACCAGTAGATCTTCCAAGTCACATGACACCCAGAATGTAGAGCATCCAAGATACGTACTGTAGTGCTTACAGATTTTTACATCATTTAGGGAAACTAATAATAAATAACTTTCTCCTCTTTGAAGTTTCTCGTAAACTCACTTGTTTAGCTGTAATAAATTCTCACCTGTTGCTGCGTCGAAAGGTCTGACGTCAGCGCTCTACAACGTGTGTATATTAGTCTATCAATGCGTAGAAAAAATGCCCCGTTTACCACCTTTTTAAAAATTCAAATTTAATAGGGTCTATCTTGAATTGCTCTGAGAGTAAGGCCTATCTCAAGAAATGGTTTTTGGCATAATATTCCCTGGTTTCCAATACATCATTTAAAAGTAATCTTATTCCCTGACTTTGATTGGTTTGGCCTTGATAATTTATATAAGCCGGCAGTATGGAACTATGAAACATAATAACTTTTAGAAATTCCTTTCAGACTTAATTTACTGTACACAACTACTTGAAATTTCAGTATGACGTACAGGAAGAATTTAAGTTTGTATGGAAATATCGGCTGGTATCAGAAATGCTTTAAATATATTGACATTACTGTTTGAAACTGCCGGTTTGTGTAACTATGTGTTTTCTTGTTTTTAAACTGCCTGAAACTATTGCTTGTTTGTTGTTTACTACAAAATTGAGGGTCTTGTGCTTGATTATTATTATAAATGTTTTTTACCACATCAAAAAGTGTTGTAAAATGGTGATGTTATCTCTAAACAAAAATTACAAGCTGGATTCTTGAGGATTGCAATGATTTAGGTGAGTTTAAAGGCTACTGTTTACCATTGAAGGTCTGTTTAAAGCTGTTACTACATGTTGAGTAGTTTTTAGATCTTAAATCGCCCTGTGTTAGACTATAAGCTGCAGTATCGGCTTCTGTACGATTCCCGCCCCCCATATCCTGTAGTGACGAGGTTTAGAATTTAACAAATTCTGAGGTGCTTACAACATGCAGAATGAGCATGTACTATAACAAGTCTACTTCCTCGGCCAGTGGGAACTTTGAAACCTCACGAATCATGCCAAATACTGTATATATATGTTCGTATGATTCTGATTAATGCAAGTCTCATCTAAGTAAACATTGGGCCTAGTGTTCTTTGTATGCAATGGATTCATAGTTTGCAAAAACTTTGCCCTCAAAGCCGCAATATCATTGCGTTCCATTAAAAATTTTCGCCCGTCGCTGAACTTCCTAAATTTAAAACCCAGAAGACAGAGAATGGATCTTTCTGAGCCTGAATAGCTGATTTTACGACAGAAATCGGACCGTATTTTCATAGCATCTGGGTATTCTCCTCTGTCATAGTACTCTAAAACAGTCCTGCGCATATTACAATCATCCAGTGCAGTGCATTTGTACTCCCGTCTGTATTTCTTCTTGGTGATTCAAAAACCAGGCTCATATCTTTGATTTCCTCCAAACTTAAAATATGTTGATACGTTGTACCTACTTCTTGTAAATACCACAAGCATCTGCTGTCAGTGGTTTTACTTGATCAAAGATAATGTTTCTCCTGGCTTCTTCGCTGTGGGAAAGATTCCTAAAATACTTGAAAACATTTGAAACAACAACTTTACTTTGCTTTCTAATATCTGTTTGGCCTGCACGAACAGAAATTTTATTTCTTTTCAGTAATGCACTGCATATAGGATTCTGTTCTATAAGGGGGCATCCACAAATTACGTGAGGTGTTTTTCTGGATTTCTTTTTTTTGTAACTGCTTTACGTCTCTTTTTAACATCGAGGTCTTTAGAGACGGGAAAGGATGGGGGGCAAGGATGGGGGGCAAGGAATGGGAAGGAATTCGGCGATGGCCTTTTGAAGGAAGCATCCCGGCATTTGCCTGGAGTGATTTGGGGAAACCATGGAAAACCCAAATCTGGATGCCCGGACGGGGATTCGAACCGCCGTCCTCCCGAATGCCAGGCGAGAACGCTAACCGTTACACCGCCCCGCTCAGTTTCTGGATTTCTGGACCCCCCTCCCCCTGGTGAGATTTCGTGAGATCTGGCCGGACCCCCCCTCCCCCCCTCTCTGGTGAGATCTGGTCCGTGAGAACCCCCCTAGAAATCGGCCTGGAAACTTTTTTAGACCTTTTTTTTAGGTCACACCCTAACTTTTTTGAGGAAATACCCTCCTGAAATCGACTTTGGCGCAAATTGTAGAATTTTTTTGGCTCTACTGTCCCGAAATTTTTCGCAAAATCTCACGTGACATTTCCGTAGACCCCCCCCTCCCCCCTGGTGAGATCTGGTGAGATTTCACCGGACCCCCCCCCCCCCCCTATTTCATCTCACGTAATTAATGGATGTCGAGTAATGTCACTCATCATAAAGATAAAATAATAACCTTTAAAGTAGTGAAACAAACCGACCGCAGTGAAAACTTCGAGCTGACTGGCAGTGGAGGAACATTTGACAACACTGCCGTCTCAACTGAGGTTAAAGGGGGTACAGGCAAGACTGCGTGACGTTGGCAGAACTAATTCCATGTCTTTGACTGTAGTATTATCATTGTTATAATTTAACTAGTTACAAATTTCTTCAAAATTTATTTGTTTATTTTTATTTTATTTTATTGTTTTAACTTTGGTATCCTTTGGTTGCATTATTAATTCTATCACCGCCTGTGATATATATTTTAAATATATATCAGTCTCTCCCGACATATTCTAATTTTCCCAGTCATGTGTTAAAGTTTGGCGTGTGCACGCGCCCGAACAACACGACTCATTCCCTACAACATGAATAAGATGTAAAACCGAAATATTGTGTATTTTAGTGTATGTCATATACGTGTCTTCTTGTCGCGGCCTTCAGCTTTGATGAGTGATGAGTCATTTTCCCTTTCCTTGTCATTCATGTATGTGTTGAACCATATAAGATGACTGACCTGTCCCTCCAGATTGCACAGGAAGAGGTTGGCATGGGAAGGTGCCACGAGGATAGCCATTTGAGTGTTGTGTATCGGATGAAAAAGTAGTTTTTGGAGAAGGTGTTTATGTTAATTTCTTTGTTTAAGCCTTTCTACCTTCTTCTATGGTGATTAATGGGTTTACTTCTTTTATTTTCCCCTACTTTTATTCCAAATAACTCATATTCTTAGCCACTTTTGAAGTCCTTAAAGCCGTCAGAAATCACCAATGCTTTGTAGGTTTTAAATTTTACTGTGGAGAAATTTGGTAATAATGTATCATTCCACACTGTTATTCACTTATATTTCACTCATAGCAAATTAACAGCTAAAACTTGATACTGGTTGTGAAACTATTGAAACAAGTATCCACTTTGATTATGCAGTAAATTCAAGTTATAATTGAAATCAATGGCTAACATGGTTGTTTGCAATTATTGACTTTGTTTTCTCAAATCTTTCATTATAAAAGTAATATCTTGTGATAATGAACAAATCTTTCATCTTAACTCCAAAAATCATATGTCATTGTTTATTTAGTGTTACTGAAACTGTGATTACATTGTGTCATTTCTGATGAATTAATGAAATAAATGTGTTTGATTACAGAAGATCAATGTGCGTGTAAACATTCCTGAATACTACATTGCAAGAAGAATAGATTTTATATTCAAAAGAGGCCTTCATTCATTTGCACATGAGGTCAAGCTGTGGCTCATGTATATCGAGTTTTGTAAAAGTGCGGTAAGTTGGTTTCCGAGAGATTTAAATTCCATAGTGTCATATGCTCTTCGTGTTGTAATGTATAAGCTGTATGTAATGGGAATTATTTTGCAGAACAGATGTTACTATTTTTTAGTTAAATTTGTTTCTTAAACCAGCATTATTAATTAGTGCAGTAGCAGCATTATTTTAAAAGACTAGTTATACAAAAGAAATCTATGACACCAATTACTTTAATAATGAAAATTAAAATGTTTTTATGTAATGGAAATCAGGGTGGATATGGAATCTAACCCATCACTTACCATGGTAGACCGGGGCTGTAGTATCGCCTTAGCGCCTCAACTAACAGTTTAAGTGGATTCAAAGTTCTGCAGAAAGCTCACAAAATAATTTGAATTTGACCATGTAGCCGTACAGAAACTCAACTTAAATGCTTAAAGGTCGCCACTAGATCTGTTACTAAACCACAAATCTATAAAACGTTTCAAAATAACTACAAAATGATAAAAGTTCACTTCCAGAAAATTCAAAGTTTTATTTCCAAAGTCACATTTACCAAAATTTGCATTTAATTGTTGAGTAGGCAAATCGAACACACTTTTCCAAAATATTGCAGATTGTGGAGAGAAATTTCACCGACCGACCCCTTTTGTAAATTTTTATGTTCATGTTAACAGTTATCCTCGCAGGCTATCACACCAAAGTACCAACATGACTGACCCAATGGCGCGAACATCTAACCGTTTCCTCCCTGCTCCTACACCAAACTTGCGCAGACTTACCCACATAACACTCCAAGGAAACAGAAAAGACGAAATCAAACCAAAGACAGAGCGGTCACATGTAAGCACGAGTTTATATAGAATCAATGACGTCACAGCCAAAACACAACTTTCTGCTGCGGCCCAGCCAAAATATGACCCAGCAAATTAAATGAACAAGAGAATAAAAAGCAATTAAAGTCTGACAGTTTTTAGACCTATTTAATAGAAGATCAACGGATATTTAGTGAGTATTTTTAAGTGATTAGTTTTAAATGTCTTGTTCAACCTTCGCGTAGTGACACATTCTAATGCGATCGGGGAAAATCCCTAAGTGTTCTGGATTTTTACGCGCGTCAACAACAATCCGCGACAATTTATTTTCAAAAATTTAATTACTAGACAAATGTTTAAACGTTTTTACCAAAGCCATTATATATTCAGAATCGTCTTAATTAGGGCTGTCTACTGATATAAATTTCAAATTAATATCTCTTTTAATTAAGAAGTTTATTTTTTATCTTAATTAAAATCGCTAATTAAACTTTACCAAATTATTTAATTTTACTGCCAAAATATCTGGAACAGTGCTGACTATAGCTGGTGATAAAAGTTCAGCTGTCACTTTACTCGATTTAAAGATATTACAAATCTTAGAATTTCTACTTTTCTGAACGCGTGTTTTAAAACGTGAACAAACGGGAATATCTCTTAAAATAAACGTTTCACGATATGATAAATACACTTTAAAATGATTTTTATAGCGAATTGGCACTGTAGCAATGATTACAGGAAAATTCCTTAAAGTTAGAAAATTTTCAAGTCCAACTTCGGCAACTTTACAATCGATCTATAGAACATTTTACTACTATGGAAACTAGAATTTGCCAAAATTCTAAGGTTCTTACAACCAGTGTCAACAGCAGGAGTGCTGTGGTTATACGATGCAAACTAATAAATTTATAACTATGTGAAAGACAGATTATTTGAAAATTGCGTACACAGTAATAGTAATAAAAATCCTTCTTCTGGTCCCTATCCATTCCGGATGTCGGCAACCATCTTGGCTTTCTTGTATCTGCTGGTTGATGCTAGGATTAGCTCTGTAGTTGTCGTGGAGGTCCATATTCTTAGATTTTTTATCTCAGAAGTTCTTCTTCTACCAGCACTTCTCTTTCACCTGGAGAACAGATTGCAGGAGTTCATAACAGCTATTGTCCCTCATGATGTGGCCAAGGTACTGCAGCTTTCGTGTTTTTTACGGTGGTCAGTATTTCAATATCTTTTTTCGTTTTGCAATGCACTTCAGCATGTCTGGTGTGGTCTGTCCATGGTATTCACAACATTCTTCGATACAGCCACATTTAAAAAGCTTCTAACCTTTTACTGATAGTTTCAGTTTATGTCCACGTTTCAACGCCATACAGGGGGACGGAGAACACATAGCTGCGCAGGAGTCTCATCTTCATGCTAATCAATAAATTGCGACTTTTAAAAAGGTTATTCATTTTATTTAAAGTAGCTCTGGCTTTATCAATACCTGACTTTACTTCATCAGATGGGTCCCATTGGCTGTTTACTGTGGTGCCAAGATATGTATATGTTGATACACATTCAATTGTCTTCTGGTTAATCATAATATGGCATTGGGAGTTGTTGTTTTTGCCAATTAATATTTCTTTTGTCTTCTTTATATTAATGTCAAGTCCGTATTCGTGACTGTTCTGTGACGCTGTATCTATAAGGTATTGTAAACTTTCCTGACTGTCTGCAAAAATGACTGTATGCTTCTGCATAGCGAATGTTGTTTATCCAGTTTCCATTCAGCAGCACTCCCTTCTCCACATCACTCAATGCCTCCCTAAAGATATACTCCGAATAGATATTAAATGATAAGGGGGACAGGATACAACCTCGTCTTACACCATGAAAAATAAAAACAATAATAATAAACACCAGTGTGGGGTTTGTCAATACCCATCTGGTGCGTCCCCAGGTGGCTTTCCCAAAAACAACCTCTATATACCATTCCTTGCTTTTGCGGATGATTTGGCGATACTAACAGAAGATGAAGAGACTGCCATCAAACAGTTTGAGACACTCAAAGAGTGTGCACATAAAGTAGGATTGCAAATCTCATTCAAGAAAACTGAATTCATATGTTCAAAGACAGAATAGCAAATACAGTAAAATCAACAGGGTCCCATACTTTAAATACCTCGGAGAATTCATCTAACCGACACGCCTCCAAAAAGTAAAAAAAAAATTAGGGTTATTCCAAAATCTCTACAACAAAAAATCTATGTCAAGACAGACCAAAATTTGGCATTACAACACAGTCATAAAACCAACAGTCCTCTCTGCAAGTGAAACATTAACACTTAACAGAAAACATGACCTTGGAGAAATTAAAAAAGTAGAGACAAAAATCATTAGAAAAATGCTAGGAGCAAGACTCATTAAAGATGGTTACAGAATACAATCAAACAAAACAACAGAAAAGGTTTCAAACATCGAAATTGACGTCAAGAAAAGGCAAATGAAATTCTTTGCTCACCTTAAGACGATACCAGAAAGTCGATTGAGAAAAAAGATAATAGATTATGTAAGTTCACTTGAAAATTCAACACCTTGGCTGAATGAAATTCAGAAGGATCTTAAAAGTGCAAGCATAGGAGCAACAGACATCTTAGACACCTTCAGACACAAAGTATACAAATGGGAAGTTATAACTGAGCAACCAAAGCAAAACAATACAGACCAAAGTGGTCGGAAGAACGCAAACAAGCTTTCTCGGAAAGAATGAGAGCTTATTCGAACAATTAGAAGAACTCGAAGGAAACTTGATTCGGTCATTTGCTTACTGTCTTCCATTTATTGGGAGAATTTGCCAATAACAATAATAAACAATAGTAAAAGAATAATAAAATTCTATATCTGTATAAATGAGAAATTTTGGATGTATTTTTGACCTCAATCATTTAATTTAATTGCAATGGAGCACAGGATCCGGTGGCAATTTCCCTACACACCCATCTTCCCCCTATCCTGCACCTACCTACATTTGCCCTCTACAAATTTTATCTTTAAATTCTTTCAAAGTTTTCAGTAAATTATTCATAATTTCTCTTGGTAACTCATTCTAATCCCTGACACCCTTACCTAAAAAAGAGAATCTTCCCACACCCTTGTGCCTGAAATCGAGTGCCAGCTTGTGGTCATGGTCATCTTTTCCCTTCCATGCACTACTTTTCATACCTATTGCAATATCATTCTGTGCCTCATCGCCATTATATGTCCTGTACCCTCCTCATCCTCCTCCTGTCTTGCAATGAATCCCATTCCAGCTCCTTTATCATATCCGTCACTGATTGCATTCTGCAATAATTTCTAGAAACAAATCTAGCAGCCCTTTTTTGCACCCTCTCCAACTCCTGTATTTGACATGTAAAATGAGTGTCCCATACTACACTACCATATTCGAGCAATGGTCTGACCAAAGTTTTGTAACCCAAATCCTTGACTTCTCTCGTGCATCCCCTCATCACTCTCTCCAACAAGTGCAGAACTTTGAAACCTTTTCCTACCACCTGTCCTATGTGTCCTGCCCAGTTAAGTTTGTTATCAAAAGTAATTCCAAGATATTTGCATTTCAAGTCTTCAGCAAGCAATTCCTTCCCCACCTTATATTCATAATTAACCTTTTGTTTTTTATTTGTGTATCTAATAAGCTGACTCTTCTTTGCATTTATCTTCATTCCATGTTTACCAACCCAACTAGATATCCTGTCCAGATCACCCTGCAACTGTTTACAATCCTCTATCATTTTGATTCTTTTATACATCATTATGTCATCTGCAAACAATCTAATTTCAGATAGTAAACAATCAACACAATTATTCATTAGAATAATGAATAGCAATGGTCCGAATAGCTCAACAAATTTAAATGAAATTTGGCACGAAGTTAGTAAATTGTGTGGGAAGAGACAGGGTAGTTTTTATCCCACAAAAATGAATAGTTCCTTTAGAAATTGCCATCATAAACTTGCAAACTGCAAGGAGTTCCCTACCTCGTACAGGGCAGTGCCACGTTTACTCCTAGCTTTTTATATATGTCACAAACACTTCTTTTTAGAAATAAACGCAAAATGAGTGTGTTTAGTTTAAAAGCACTAAAAATGATGCACTTGGCAAATGTTAGGAAGCAGGAAATATAAATTTTTTTTTTGTCATCAGTCTCTCGACTGGTTTGATGCAACCCTTCCTATCTTGCGTTAGCTTTTTCATCTCTACATACCCCTTACAACCCCCGTCCTCAACTATCTGCTTCATATATTCTAACCTCTGCCTTCCTCTGCAGTTCTTACCTTCTACTGTTCCCTCCACTAACAAATTAACCAACCCTGCATGTCTCAAAATATGATCTACCCGCCTGTCTCTTCTTTCTGTAATACTCTTCCACAAACTTCTTTCCTCAACCATCATTTCCAAAACTTGTTCGTTTCATGTTTTACCTGTCCACTTAATTTTCAGCATTCTTCTGTAGCACCACATTTCAAATGCTTCAATTTTCCTTCTGTTTGGTATTCCTGAAATCCATGCTTCAATGCCATAAAGATTGATGCTCATAGAGTTTTGAAAAGTTCTTTCTGAGTCCTAGATCAATATTTGAAACTAGTGCTATTCTGCTTTTAACATCATTCCTGCTTCAGCCATCAGTTATAATTTTACTTCCTAAGTAGCAAAATTCACTAACTTCTGCTATTGCATCTGACCCTATTTTTGTATTTAATTACATTATTTTAATAATTGTCATGATGCTGATGCCATAGTTCATGTGACTGGCTGTAGTTCCATATGTATTTATTATGTACTTCGCTTTTATGACCGCCATATTGCAAAGGTCATTTTTCAGACAACTTTCAGCAGTTGCTTTCATATGATGATCTAAAACTGTGAGTCAAGTTTATATCACAATTCATGACATCACTAACAATCATATAGTGAATGTATTAATGTGTAATTGATAAGAACCCTGGATTTTCTAGCGACAATATTGGCGGAGTTTGTGGCTTGGTTGAAATACAGCTTGAACCAGAATGACAACTAAACCTTTAATAATTTAAGCTGCTTTCATGAGCGCCAGTTTAGTGACATGTATTGCGTTGTACTTAAATTGTATCAAAAGATCAATAATAACAGTTCCAAAGCAGGAAATATAAATCTGTACTTAACCTAAAAAAATTTTAAAGTCGCAGTGCCGGTAAGTTCACAAGAAGATTTGTTCAGTTGCAGACATGAAGTAGTGTGACATTTCAGGTATCACACCATAATTCCATTTGTAATATCTGTCGCAGCATATGTGAATTATCAAAATCTGAATCATAGGTTGCGATAAGGTTGAAATACAACCTGGACCAGAATGATTA
The DNA here is from genome assembly GCA_031002005.1 of Vandiemenella viatica. Taxonomy (NCBI): domain Eukaryota; kingdom Metazoa; phylum Arthropoda; class Insecta; order Orthoptera; family Morabidae; genus Vandiemenella; species Vandiemenella viatica. Next base: position 11,549,655 of record JARYHS010007075.1, read on the forward strand.
CTTATATACCGAGCGTGGTGGGTGGACGGTTAACGTTCTGGCCTCGCATTCGGGAGGACGCGGGTTCGAATCCCCGTCCGGGCATCCAGATTTGGTTTTTCCATGGTTTACCCAAATCACTCCAGGCAAATGCCGGGATGCTTCCTTCAAAAAGGCCACGGTTGAATTCCTTACCGTTCTTTGTCCCCTGTCCCATCCCACCTCTGATGATCTTATCAGTTGATGAGGTGTAAAGCCATAAGTAAAAAAAAAGATTACTAATATTCCATGGTGAACAGTGGATTTGGAGTGCAGAAGGTGGTTGCCATGCAAATTCTGACTTTAATGACATCAGTTTTTTTGTAACTGCTTTACGTCTCTTTTTGACATCGAGGTCTTTAGAGACGGGAAAGGATGGGGGGCAAGGATGGGGGGCAAGGATGGGGGCAAGGAATGGGAAGGAATTCGGCCATGGCCTTTTGAAGGAAGCATCCTGGCATTTGCCTAGAGTGATTTGGGGAAACAATGGAAAACCCAAATCTGGATGCCCAGACGGGGATTCAAACCGCCGTCCTCCCGAATGCGAGGCGAGAACGCTAGCCGTTACACCGCCTCGCTCGGTCATGACATCAGTGCCTGCGCAAGACTTCTTTGCTGCTAAGAGGCATCCATTAATTACGTGAGGTAAAATGGGGGGGGGGGAGGATGACAACAGAAATCTCATGTGAGCTTTTGAAACTCCTGAAGGACAGTAGAGCTAAAAAAAGAAATTCCACAAACGACGCGGATACCGACAGTGTCTCGGAAGCAGGAGAGCTAAAACAAAAAAGAACTACAACGTCAGTAGCAGGATGGGAGGGAGTCGCATCAAAATTGCACGTCATCTTAAGGGGGCATCCAACCAGATCTCACTTTGGGGGAGGGGGGGATGTTTGGGATTCCGGAAAAACACTTTGTGTAATTGATGGATGCCCTCTAGGTGAGTAACGTTTGTAACCGTATCTTTTGGCGTGCGTTATATCTTTGTTACCTATGTTCTGCCTTTGATGTACAGTTTTCACTGAAGAATAAAAGTCAAGGAAGCAGGTTACCATGTTTTCATTTTTATCTGCTGGTCGTACTCTGAATAGTAACAAAAACTTTTATACCATAACACACTTTCAAGCGGACGTAGTCGCGGGTAAATGCTAGTAATATATATAAATCAAAATTAATGTGGAAAGGATAGATAGAAGGCACCCAACACTCACCAAACTTGAAGGCAGGAGGGCAGCAGCAAAACAAAACATTTTTTTTTTTTTTTTTTTTGCTGTCATCAGTCTTTCGACTGGTTTGATGCAATCCTCCATCTCTTCCTATCCTGTGCTAACCTCTTCATTTCTACATACCCCTTACAGCCCACGTCCTCAATTATCTGCTTCATATATTCTAATCTCTGTCTTCCTCTACAGTTCTTACCTTCAACTGTTCCCTCCACTAACAAATTAACCAATCCTGCATGTCTCAAAATATCACCTACCAGCCTGTCTCTTCTTCTTGTAAGCTTCTTCCATAAACTTCTTTCCTCACCCATCATTTCCAAAATTAATTCATTTAGTACTTTGTCTGTCCACTTAATTTTCAGCATTCTTCTGTAGCACCACATTCAAATGCTTCAATTTTCTTTATTTCCGGTATTCCATGTTTCACTACCATAAAGTGCTGTGCTCCACACAAAGAGTTTTAAAAAGTTCTTTATAATTCCTAGATCAATATTTGAAACTAAAAGGTTTCTCTTTTTCATGAAGGCTCTTTTTGCTAGTGCTATTCTGCTTTTAACATCATTCCTGCTTCAGCCATCGGTTGTAATTTTGCTTCCCAAATAACAGAACTCACTCACTTCTCCTATTGCATCCGATCCTATTTTTATATTTAATCTACTAGTATCCGTATCATTTCTGCTACATTTCATCACTTTTGTCTTGCTTTGGTTTATATTCAGTCCAAAATCTTCCTTCAGTATTTTGTTCATGCCATTAAGTAACTTCTCAATATCCTCAGCCCTCTCTGCTAACAAGACAATGTCATCAGCAAATCTTAGCATACTAATTTTTTCACCCTGAAAACTTATGCCACATGGAAATGGTTCTTTGACTTTCTTCATTGCTTCTTCTACATACAAGTTGAATATTTAATGGGGATAGACTGCAACCTTGTCTCACACCCTTTTTAACTGATGCATGTCTCTCGTGATTCTCTACTTTTATTATAGCCACTTGATTCTTATATAGTTTATAGAGTATTCTTCTATCTCGATACTTTAGACCTGACTTCTTTAAAATTTTGAACATCTTGTCCCACCTAACATTATCAAAAGCTTTTTCTAAATCAACTAATGCCATAAAAGTGTCTTTGTTTTTCTTGATCCGCCCTTCAAATCTTAAAGACAGTATTGCTTCCCTTGTACCACGATTTTTCCTAAACCCAAACTGATCTTCACCTACTATCTCTTCTACTACCCTTTCCATCCTTCTGTATATAATTCTATTCAGTAATTTTGAAGCATGTGTTGTTACAATATACAGTACACAAACACATAAAATACAACATTTTGGGTTAAACCCTTTGTCAAGTTAAAAGAAGTAAGTCGCTGAGCTTGCACAAGCCTTGTGGTCAAAGCTGCCACTGATAGAATGAAATACACCATCGGAAGTGGTGGGGTGGGCAACAATTATATAACCGCAAGTATAAATTACAAGAAAGATTAAAATAGAAAATAATAATAATAATAAACAATAAACCAAACATTTTTGAAAGAAGGTCTATAAATATATTGTGCTGGCCAGTGATGTACAGGGTGAGGATGGAAGATATTAATGGAAACTAAGGCCTGGGGGATGTCTAGTCTGCAGGATGTGTTGATATGCCAATTCCCACCTGCGGAGTTCAGATTGGGAGGTAGTGTATGGGAGTACTCTAATGGCTCTGACTCTGAAGCAGTTATTAAGGTCACGGGTGTTGTGAGTACTGGCATGGTGAGCAACGGGGAGGTCCAGGTTTTGGGAGTAAACTGTCTGTCTGTGACCATTCATTCTGATGGATAACGAGTTTGAGGTGAGGCCAATGTAGGAACTTGGACAGTGGAGGCAGGTGAGCTGGTAAATGAGATGGGTGGTTGTACAGGTGGCTTGACCTATTCTGGGGTCATCCAAATGGTGGTATAGGAGCATCAGAAGGTTGATATTTATGTACAAGTATATTTTTTAGATTAGTTGGTCTGCTGAAGGTGACACAGGGTGTGCTAGGAAGGATATGGGAAGACTGTGGCGCATTTCAGGAAAGGATCTGAGGAAGTCATAGCCCAAACAATATTAAAATTACAAATGATATAAAAATAAATACTTCATGGGTTTGCTGCTGGATATTTTCTTTATTATTTAACTCTTTATTTAATAACAACAATGTTTCAGTAACTACCTCCATTGCTTTCATCATGTTAACTAGTTACAAACATTGTTGTTGTTAAATAAAGAGTTTAATAATAAAGAAAATATCCGGCAACAAACATATGCTGGGCAGATTTCTGATATATTCTGCTCAACTCGTTACTTTTTTTTTTTTTTTTTTTTTTTTTTTTTTTTTTTTTGGACCTATGACAACTCTTCAACTAGCTCAGCTGCTACAAATTAGTACTTAACTTCCACCTTGTTTGTGATATTTTCTTCTATTGGTGAATGGTATACAACCAATAATTTTATGTACTTTACTATTGTTATCATTTGTTGATACCATCCCGTAATCATCTCTGGTAAGCCTCCTGATTATTATTATTAAGATTATTATTATTATGATGAATAATTTACCGAAAACTTTGAAAGAATTTAAAGATAAAATTTGTAGAGGGCTAATGTAGGTAGGTGCAGGATAGGGGGAAGATGGGTGTGTAGGGAAATTGCCACCGGAGCCTGTGCTCCATTGCAATTAAATTAAATTAAATTAAATTAGATACTGAGAATTGAACAGGTTGGTGCGGGGGGAGGGGGGAGGTAGAAACTTGACCAAAGAAATGGAATAATCACCCTGATGATCAGTCAAAGTAAAATATCTTTGTAAATTATAATTTGGATCCGTTATAAGGGAATATATATGTACTGGCTGTATAATTACAAAATAGTAAGTGAAATGTTTATTATACATTGAGGCGAGGGGTATGTCTGTTGTCTAGGATGTGTTGATAGTCAAGTTCCCATCTATTGTATTCCGAAGAGGTAGTGAGTGGTTTCCAGAAAAACTCTGACACATCTGACTGTAAAACAGGCACCTGTTTCATGGTTATTATAATTTCTTAAAATTCGTTTTACTTTGACAGAGATTATTCTGTTCCACAATAATCTTTGGTCTACTCCCCCTCCCCCTTACCATCAGTTCGATCCCCACCTTCCCGCATGTTTCGTTTTTGGTTTATTCACGTGGCGGGTCTGGATGTGTTCACACCTTTCCCCCTGCAAAATGTCTCACATCCTACATGACCAAGGTTATTAACCAAGATATTGTGAATTGTGTTTTTTTTTTCTTTTCTTTTTTTACATGTTTGTCTGTCCCTCCTGGCTTCATCTGTGGTAAGTGATGGGCTTTTTGTCCCTATCTTATGTTATTTTCAGTGCCATCTGCAGTTTCATTGTTTCCATTATACACAAGCTACTACATACGTAGACACAGTTCTGCATGGGTATAGTTTATTTTGAAATACTTGGAGTTCATCTAATTTTTTGTGGGCCTTCACGTCACTCCTGCCTTCAGTGTAGGAATGTGATGGATTTATTTTTGCTATCATTTTTTGTTTTTGCACTGTTCTTTAGTGTGAATAAAACATGAAACACTTGCAAATTCACTTATTTCTCTTTCTTTGTGTTACACCTTCATAACTTAAGCTTATGAAACTGTAAACTTATTAATTTCGAATTGCACAGAAGATTTTTCTAGTTTTAATGTGATTATAATTTTAAATTCTTAAATCTTTCTAGAAAATTGTAGATATTAGGTGGAGAGCTCGTGGGATTATTATTTATATATATTTTACATTTGTGTCAAATCAAAGCTGGCAACAGTCTGACTCTGAAAATTTTTAGATTTTCCTTTTTATTCAATTATTTTTTGGAAGCTTTTGGCGAAAAATTTTAAACAAAAATACTCTCATGATTCTTTTATTTCCTAATCTCTCTGTCTCAACACCCATGGGCTTCATTACAGTATGTACCATCTGGTGCCATTTTTTTCCAGTCTTCTGTCTTCCAAACAGTAGTTTTCCACAGCAGACAAGTGACATCACATATACGATCTGCACTTCTTATTACGACACACTGTAATGCTACAATTACCTGTGGTAGAGTTGGTTTGTATCTTCTATTTGTGGTGTACAGACAAATGTTTTGGTTTACCAGACCTACTCAGGGTGGCCTGTGTAAGCACCTTAGAATTTTGGTAATTTCTAGCTCCTTAGCTTAGGTATAAGGGAGGAAGTAAATTCACAGTAAACATATAGATCGATCGTAAAGTTGCTTATGTTGGACTTAGAAATTTCGAGAAAAGTAGTCGTCAACTTTAAGGAATTTCCCTGTAATCTTTCCCATAGTGACAATTCGCCATAAAAATCATTTTAAAGTGTATTTATCATATCAGGAAACGTTTATTTTAAGAGATATTCCACGTTTTGAAACACGCGATCATAAAAGTAGAAATTCTAAGATTTGTAATATCTTTAAATTGCGTAAAGTGACAGCTGAACTTTTATCACCAGCTGTAGTCAGCATTGTTCCCGATATTTTGGTAATAAAATTAAAGAATTCGGCAAAGTTTAATTAGCAATTTTAATTAAGAGAAAATAATGAACTTTTTAATTAAAAGGAATATTGATTTGAAATTTATATCAGTAGACAGCCGTAAGAAAGATGATTCTGAATATATAATGGTTTTGGTAAAAAGTTTAAACATTTGTTGGCTAGTAATTAAGTTTTTGAAAATAAATTGTTGCGGATTGTTGTTGACGCGCGTAAAAATCCAGAACACTTAGGGATTTTCCACGATCGCATTAGAATGTGTCACTACGCGAAGGTTGAACAAGATATTTAAAACTAATCACTTAAAAATACTCACTAAATATCCGTTGATCTTCTATTAAATAGGTCTAAACACTGTCAGACTTTAATGGCTTTTTATCCTCTTGTTCATTTAATTTGCTGGGTCATATTTTGGCTAGGCCGCAGTAGAAAGTTGTGTTTCGGCTGTGACGTGATTGAACCTATATAAACTCGTGTTTACATGTGACCGTGTCTTTGGTTTGATTTTGTCTTTCTGTATCCTGGGAGCGCTATGTGAGTAAATCTGTTTCAGTTCGCATCGGAGTAGTGGTTAGCCTACTTAGAACTTCAAAGGGGTGTTCGGTAAATTTTCTCTCCACAATCTGCAATGTTTTGGAAACGTTTGTTTGATTGCCTACTCAACTGTATAGTGCTAATTTTGAACTTGTGATTTTTTTTAGTAGACTCCAAATTTTCTGAGTAAAGTGGACTTGTGATTTTATAGTAGACTGTAAACCTTTTCTAAGTTTGTGGTGGGAACAAATTTAGTGGTGACCTCCAAGCATTTCAGTTGAGATCCAAAAGGGCTACATGGTCAAATTAAAATTATTTTGTAAAATTTCCAGAGAACTTTGAATCCACGGGAACTATTGGTTAAAGCACTAAAGCGATACTACAGCCCCGGTGTCAGCTGTGGTCCTTACACCTGGCCATTAACGACAGTTTGAAAAAAGTGTCCATCCTAGCTCGCACTCACTCTGAGTGCCGAGGCCGTCGATATACAGAGAAGAACGCAGGAGTAGGTTACATACGGACAGGAGACATGAGGCACACGGCAGAACTTAGATATAGAATATACTCCACAAGATGTGTAAGTTATCATTTATAAAAACTGAATAAATAGGAGGTAAGTAGCACACAAGAATTACAGATTTGGAGAGTGAAATGAACCACCACTTTCCTGTGTGGCATGAACACAAATACCATAGTAATTTTGGGTCTTTACCCTTTGTCAACAGGAGGGTGAGTATTGTAGGAGATCATCTCACAGAATAAGTCTTCTATAACACCCACCCTCCATAATGTTCACTTTTTTTCTAAGAAAAATCTTTCATCAGTCACATTTTTTATTTGTTTTGTTTCATTTTGACACTCTTTAAGAAACTCAATATTCTTACAATGTGTTCTCAGTATATATATTCTCTCATGAGCTTTGTCATAGAAAATTTTAACCTGTTTACACCTAATTCACAGGTACACAGTTTCAATACAAGAAACAGAAATAACTTGCATAAAACACAAACATCTCTGTCATTAGTACAAAGAGGAGTTAATTATTCTGGGATACATCTATTTAATAAACTACCTAATCGTATAAAACAGCTTTCAGATAATAAATATGCATTCAAACAAAAACTTAGAGATTATCTTATTGGCAACTCCTTCTACTCCATTCAAGAATTTGAAGAAAATAATTAATTGTACTCATTATGACATTTGCAAAACTCAGTTGCAAAAATGTATGTTTATTATTATTTCTTGTATTTGTAAAATATGTATGTATATATATTTACTATGATATGACGCATATTATGTGTATATGTATCAACAATGACATGTTTCACATCCCAGAGGTACTTCCTCAGCAGGGATCCATGGAACAAGATTGATAAATAAATAAATAAATAACACTATATGTTACACAGCAAAATAAGACCTATAGGTTCACTACACAATATGTGAAACAAGTATAAAGCGGGAAATCACCAAAAAATATCAATATGTCGACAGCTAACCTATTGCTGGCACGCATTCAAACAACAGCAAACCACCCAGTGATACAGATTCTGATTTACTTTACAGTTATGATAGATAGATAGATATGTTCACTTTGATCCCATGTAAGAATAATCTCGGGGATGTGGAACAGTACATACACTTATTAGTAATATCAATATTACTATATAATTGATAATATTATTATATATTGACAACAAGTTAGCTACGACCCATTAGTATAACCAATATTTCCTGTAATCTACAAATACAATCCCGAGTTAATTAATACTTATTATGTGGAACAGTGTATAAACTTGTTACCAGCATCTAACAACCAGTTATTTTCTTACCAACCAGTTACCATAACTCATAAGCAGTCAATTACTTAAAAACCTGTTAGTATCATAATTTTTCACAGCAGTTTTTTGAAGTGCATGCTATCCCATGTTAGTTACTATATATGAGTGAAATTTTGTAAACAGTGTAATTACTTCATTGGTCAAAAGTTTCAACAGAAAGAAAAACCATATATCATTTTAGTAATTGTGGACAACTTTGTCACCTTCCCCTTCTATACACCATATATACTATTTTATCAGTCATTCTTAGTTACCAAATTCCAAGAAGAAAATTCTTTCCCAGAGTAAAATGGGTTCTGAAGCAGAAACTCTTTCAGTTTGGACTTAAAGTAGTTGGGTTTTTGTAGATAACATTTAATTTCTGTTGGTAAGACATTGAATAAGGAAGCTCCAGTAAATGTTAACCCTTTCTGTACAATTGACAGTGATTTGTAATCCTTGTGAATATTTTATTTATTCCTAGTATTATGGCTATGTATGTCAGCATTAAGATTGAAGTGTTCAGGATTTTCCACTACAAATGATAGTACGGAGTATACATACCCTCTGTGCTTGTAACGAGTTTCACCAGAATGAGATGCAAAGTTCCTTTACAGAAGATGCAGAAAATGAAATGGAAGCAAGAAACCCAAAGACTTGTGGAACCACTGCAGAAGTGGTACCCTGCTACTCCATGGTTAATAGTGCGTTACAGAGAGAGACGATGGAACTGCGGAGGTGTATTCATAAGTTAGCAAATACTAATTTCCCGGTTTTGATACATGATTGTTTTGCATTATTACTACTTTTTCTCTTCAATGACATCAAAGAAAAATTAAGCTCTTGGCTGCTCACAATAGTGGAACAATTAATTAATGACGAAGATCAGGCTCTTGGAAAGAAATGAGTTCAGAGATGAACGTATATTGGACGTGATCAGTGGGGAATGGGTGTGACTATAGATAACAAGTTGAACTTGAAGCAACATATAAAGCAAATTTTTATACAATTTAATTCTGCAACATGTAACGTACTTAAATGCAACGTCTCTATTTTGTATAATACTTTAAATATATTTATATACTTTATTGCCTCTTATTTCCAGCACCAGACCAGTATATAGAGATTTCCTTAACCCCTCTTTGTCCGGTGCTCGTTTTAATATGATACTCAAGCTGAAAAATCAAAAATATTATTATTCCAATTCTTATCACACAAACTCAAATTAATTCCTTTGCTATATCTACATATATCTCAATCTCAAATCAATACACTTTTTACTTATCTCATCACTTGTATATTTTTTATTTAACAAACAATTCTCTTTTCTCAAGTCATACAACATTATCTTTATCCATAACCCTAAATCTTCTGCCCTCAGTCTAATATTCTACTATTAAATAATCCCGCCAGGATTCTTGTGGCTTCTCCAGTGAGCCAAACTGTTTCATCTCTTCTTTCAATCTTATTCATTCCAAAAAACCAAAACACGTCCTCTCCATTCAAATCTTCTCTTCAACAACTCACTCTTGACTCTTCTTTTATTTTTCAGAGATCTCATTATTCATCTTGTTATTCTTTGACCTTTGAACTTAAAAATTCCAAGTTAATACACACACCATTATAATTTATTAAATAAAAAAATAGTTTAATTAATGTAAAATCACACAAATGTGAGGTTGTGTACCTCACAAACATTTTCATTGAAGATAATAGCTGATACAGAAACAAGGAAGTTGGTAAATTTAGCATATTTTAACTTCCTACACACGTATGGCATCTGCCTCCAGTGAAACTCTTCACAAGCACAGAAGAACTTTAAGTTGACATAAATCTGCTGTGTAACAACCCCATGGAGATCATGCAGAAATCTGCTTAGAAATGTTGGTTTAGCTACCATGCCAGCACAATAAATGTACACACTACTAACTTTTGCTATTGAAAATCCTGATTACGTATCTTTTAATTCCAACGTTCATAACTATTATGCTAGGAATAAATATAGTATTAACAAAGGTTACGCATTATTGTAAATTGTACACAGTAGCAGCACATTGTTAAAGGGCCTGAGGCGGAACCGCCTCAAAAGATACATTAAAATATGTTTTTAAACAGAGTAATACATAATTTAAATTAACAGGAAGCATTTCAAGAATTTTCCACACATGTTTAAACACTGACAGTCAATATTTTTTTTAGATACATTGATATAAAATAAAGTTTCTGAAACTGGTAATATTTTTAAGGCTGCGCCTTTGGAACGCGATTACATTGCGTAAGAAGGATTGGGGGTGTGACTTTTACGGAGCAAAGCTCTTATGGGCTTGTAGTAGGCTCAGCTTTGATATTATTGACATGTCAAAAATTAATTGTTCCATATCCTCGAGACTGTTCTCACATATGATTGAATAAACTTTCTTTAATCTAATTTACCAGCTATACACAGACAGAAATAAAATAAATAACACAGGAGAGGAGATATTTGCAAATACTTAAAGCAGAGCATAGGGGAACCATACATGTTGAACATCTACCTAGAAAAGTCTGGTGATAACTTTTTGTTGTCTCAAGTAATTGAAGGAATAAGTGATTGAATAAGTAGCTCCAATGGATATAAGAGGATTCAGTAAACCAGTGGCTTAAATTCGAAGCTAAAATAAACATTTCCTTATGTCTCAGAAAAAGTCATAAGAGAATGGCGGAAAGTGATGTGTCAGTCAATCATCTTAAACAGAATTATACTAGGACACCAGAAGAATGGCTTGCTTTTGTGGATGACATTGTGTTGGCTTGAGAAGAGGTGTGAGTTGCTGTAGACTGAGCCTGGATGAGTGCACACCTCACTCTGTGCATGAATATACACTCCTTGAAATTGAAATAAGAACACATTGACGCTTGCTCTGGACACTACGAGAGGGCTGTACAAGCAATGATCAAACGCACGGCACAGCGGACACAACAGGAACAGCAGTGTTGGCCGTCGAAGGGCGCTAGCTGCGCAGCGGTTGGGCACCGCCACAGTCAGTGTCAGCCAGTTTGCCGTGGCATACGGAGCTCCATCTCAGTCTTTAACACTGGTAGCATGCTGCGACAGTGTGTACGTGAACCGTATGTGCAGTTGACGGACTTTGAGCGAGGGCGTATAGTGGGCATGCGGGAGGCTGGGTGGACGTACCGCCAAATTGCTCAACATGTGGGACGCGAGGTCTCCACAGTACATCGATGTTGTCGCCAGTGGTCGGCGGAAGTTGCACGTGCCCGTCGACCTGGGTCCGGACAGCAGCGACGCACAGACGCACGCCAAGACCGTCGCATCCTACGCAGTGCCGTAGGGGACCGCACCGCCACTTCCCGGCAAATTAGGGACACTGTTGCTCCTGGGGTATCAGAGAGGACCACTCGCAACCGTCTCCATAAAGCTGGGCTACGGTCCCACGCACTGTTAGGTCGTCTTCCGCTCACGCCCCAACATCGTGCAGCCCGCCTCCAGTGGTGTCGCGACAGGCGTGTATGGAGGGACGAATGGAGACGTGTCGTCTTCAGTGATGAGAGTCGCTTCTGCCTTGCTGCCAATGATGGTCATATGCGTGTTTGGCGCCGTGCAGGTGAGCGCCACAATCAGGACTGCATACGACCGAGGCACACAGGGCCAACACCCGGCATCATGGTGTGGGGAGCGATCTCCTACACTGGCCGTACACCTCTGGTGATCGTCGAGGGGACACTGAACAGTGCACGGTACATTCAAACCGTCATCGAACCCATCGTTCTACCATTCCTAGACCGGCAAGGGAACATGCTGTTCCAACAGTACAATGCACGTCCACATGTATCCCGTGCCACCCAACGTGCTCTAGAAGGTGTAAGTCAACTACCCTGGCCAGCGAGATCTCCGGATCTGTCCCCCATTGAGCATGTTTGGGACTGGATGAAATGTCGTCTCACGCGGTCTGCACGTACAGCACGAACGCTGGTCCAGCTGAGGTGCCAGGTGGAAATGGCTTGGCATGCCGTTCCACAGGACTACATCCAGCACCTCTACGATCGTCTCCATGGGAGAATTGCAGCCTGCATTGCTGCGAAAGGAGGATATACACGGTACTAGTGCCGACATTGCGCATGCTCTGTTGCCTGTGTCTATGTGCCTATAGTTCTGTCTGTGTGATCATGTGTTGTATCTGACCCCAGGAATGTGTATGGAAAGTTTCCCATTCCTGGGACATTGAATTCACAGTGTTCTTATTTCAATATCCAGGAGTGTATTCTTAACCCACGGTATTGTACAAGTGTGTTTGTCACACGTTTTGTGCGTGCGCAGCCCTCTAGCCTTCGACTTTGGCAATTGATGGGTTTATTTTCCCTATCATTATTTATTTTTACTGTATAAAAGCCATTTTTTTCCCTTAGTATCATTACCATTAAATTAAAGAAACACACATTTGTAACACAAAGTAATATCTCACTGTCATCATGAACCTTTTCTCTAAATGTAGATACAACCTGTCTTTGTTCAAACATAACTAGAAGCAATAAATATTTGTGTTCAGATGATTACTTTGCTTTTAAATTGATGTGGAAGAGAATTATACTTTTACAATTACTATTAAGATTTTATTTTATGAAGTGAGGGGTGAATTATGCAGACTAATTACTGTTTTAAGAATATTTGCCATTGCAATTGGATAACTAAATACTTTTGGTATTTGTCTAAAGTCAAGTGAATGTTTTTTAAAGTTTCATCCACACTATGTCTTCCTTTTTAGAATTTATACACATCACTCAGTTACATGCTTCTAAGAATGATGGAAGTACATAGAATTCCACGTTTGTGGGTGCTTGCAGCATGTATAGAGTTTCAACATGCCAACTCGGTGGATAAAGCTCGGAAATATCTCTATGATGGTCTAACTCTTTTTCCTGACTCAAAGCTGTTGTATCAAGAGGTATATTTATGAATATATGAAATTATTCACTAGAAACCAACTGATATTTTAGTATAATTGATATAGATAAAAAGTTATTCAAGTTATAAAGAAGTTTAGTATCACTTCCTTCCCCTCCTATCAAATTCACCCCTCCCATCAAATTCACCCCTCCCTCTCCCATAAATAATCTGTGACAGCTTTTATATTTTTTGCATTAGTTTTCTTTGCAATAGACTTTTTTTTTTTAGTACATGTTTATAAATATCTGAAAAGTTGTAGAGAGAAATGCTTCAACTTTTTTTTTTTAATATTCACATTGAATTTACCAGTATATACAGTGAATTTAATTTCTATAAATGAAAGAATAGGAAATTTTATCTTTTGTTGTTCATCATTCAGAAATCATTAACTGTTTTTGATCAATTTTTATTGACATTTTAGTTCTACAGTATCGGTGAAATACCATCTTCAGGTTTAAGTTTATAACACAGGATTATGTATAAATTGAGCAAAACATGCAATGAGAAGCTTTGTTTCCAATTTTCATTCTTAACATGATTTATGTTGCTACAGAAAAACTAATGATCATGCTGCCCAAAAAGGGATGTTTGTTATAGAACATAAGCGTTATAAAGTTTAGCAAGAGTAATTTGTGTTTATTTGTAATCAGCACTTTAAATGTTGTTAGAAAAAGGATAAATATTCAAAATTTTATATGGAGTCCTATAAAAAAGTCTGTTTTTCTCCGTTTTCATTTAACTATGTACTCAAATCATATTTGACACTTCTTCAGTTTCAAATTTTTATATAATTTTTTCAACTTGCTTCAATACTCCATGGATAATCATTGATGCAATCAACATTTTTCAATGCCCCTTACTTTAAGAACATACAAGATTGGTTAATTTGTAGCTGATTAGATATGTCATCATTAACTAAAGCTATTCTTTTTTCCTACAGGCATTTAGACTGGAACTGACACACTTTGAGAGGATGCTTGAAAAGAACGAGTTGCATGAGAGTAGGGAAATACCATCGTCAGCAGATAAACCATTACTGTTGAAGCAAGAACCTTCAGAGACAGAAACTAAACCGTCCTGCTCCACCATTAGTGATTGTGACCAGGTGGGAAGCCCAAGAACATGTTATACTTTCAGGCAATGAAAATAGGAAAAGGAGGGAAACCATCACTCACCAACCATATAGGTAGGAGGGCCACAATCAAAAACGCAAGAGAACTGTCCAGGAACAAGAATTTCAACTACTGTGGTCTCTGACTATGCGGCTGAGGGCTTCAGTCAGCATTCCAAAGCCAACAACTATCTTCGAGACTCTGCAGATCACACAGTTTCCATTTGCCAGGAAAATGCACTTCCTTTACCTTCAGGGTCCATTTTGAGGCCTCTCATCTCAACATATTTCCCTTCTGACACCTCAAAATCCCTAATTTCTTAACTGCTCCCCATTATTTATAAGACATATTGTTGTGGCATACAGATCACTAACTGAATTGATTTCAGCCCTAGTGGATGAGCGTCTCCAATAGTTGGTGTATGACTGGCTTCCTGGAGTGTCTGTCCACATCCACTCCTCTTCCTCCTCGTCACCCACACCACACGGCCTCCCCAACATATCCGCACTCTCAAAAATATACATCTCCTTCAATTCCCAATTTTATCACCAGAAATATGACCCTGCCATAGGTTTCCACTAGAGATGGGTAGGTCCGGATGGATGCAGTTCCGCGGACCTGTATCAGTTGCGCGAGGGATGGATGTACATCCGAGCGCTTGTCGGATCTGTATCCGGTCGGACCTGTAACAGCGCCACAGTTCCCGCGTGGCCGGAGGTTGAACCACGGCCGGACCTGCAACCGCGGAGCTGGAACTGTGAGTCGGACCTGGAGCTGTTCATACTTCCCACGCAATTTTTCATTACAGTTCCAATTTGAAATCTATGTTCTGAAGAGTTTAATGTCACTTACTGTGCAACTGGATTACAGTTCAGTTTAAAGATAAGATTATAACTGAAAAATTATTTCCTAATCGCTTACTACTAGTAGATAATTACAGTAACCATTAAATGTACCGTATATGGGTAGTTAAAACTCGGTAATACTTCTTTATTTATCTGGTTCTGGTGTATTTTATGGCATGCTTTTAAGTTGAGGAATACTTTATGTGCTAAATAAGAATGAACTGATAATGTAACTTGTAATTTTAATTCGTTGCAGGCTTATTAAACTTTTAACTTGCAGTTTGATTATTATTCCGTTCTACAGTTTTTAACTTATTCAATTGTGATGATGGGTAGCCTTAAACGAGAAATGGGATGGTGCATTAACAGCTCTTTATAAATAAAATAAAAAAAAAACGGTTATAATGAAGATCGGTCTCTTTTATGAGGGTTTCGTATGTAGCATTATTCCGAGCGACTCTGCTGGCCTCTTTTAGCACAATATTTTATAATCCGATATGGAAAAAAACACACATCCAGCCATTTCTAGAACGTCTAACAATGGCTCAAACAAACGGTTATTTACGAACAATTTAAATTTTCGTAAAAATACTTGCAACTATATCGGAAATAATCTCAAATGTAATTGCACGAAATAAAATAAACATTTTCAAAGCTCAGAAACTAAGTTACAGTAGCTGGCACAACGTAACATGTTAATGTCATCTTGTTAAAATGCCTGGTATCGCACTGAATTTAGTACTCACGACAACGTTTTATACACTCAATCAAAACAGTCCCTCACAGTATAAAGAATAAAATACTATACATTTAAGAACCAGTCCCACGTAATTTCTAACTCACAATTTAAAATAAGTTATGCATGCAGTTTTGTTTCCTGTTCATTTATAATAAACTGTTTAAATAGATTGTGGAAAGCTAATAGTTATTTCAAAATGTTTAGTCTTTAAAAGTTTCATTTTTAGTAAAAAAAAACAAACTGCCAGTTAACAAAGGATTTTGCTTTTAGTGTGGAAATTCTGACAATACTACTAAGAAATTATTAAATTTTCTTTTTAAAGAAACCTACAGCAATTTTTGTTTTATTTTGATCATTATCAGTCTGATTATAGTGACTTTATTGTATTAGGTACAGTTGTGAGTTTTAGATAAAAATAAAACAAAATTCACACATTTAGTGTTCTTTCATTTCATAAATTAATGGACCAACACGATATAACTCATGCTGCAGCTCTCCTTGGTCAGATTTACATCCACATATGTTCCGCTCACCCGACTGTAGGTTCGGACCCATACAGATCCGCCGGACGCGTATCTGGATGTAAGTCCATACACATCCAGTTCCGGCACACACTCCCCCCCGTCCGATTGTATAGCCAGACCCATACAACTCCGCCGGACACGTACCTGGATGTAGGTCCGCACACATCCAGTTCCGGCACACATTCCCCCCGTCCGATTGTATAGCCGGACCCATACAACTCCGCCGGACACGTACCTGGATGTAGGTCCGCACACATCCAGTTCCGCCATACACTCCCCCCCGACCGGACCCATACAGATCCGCCGGACACGTACCTGGATGTAGGTCTGCACACATCCAGTTCCGGCACACATTCCCCCCGTCCGATTGTATAGCCAGACCCATACAACTCCGCCGGACACGTACCTGGATGTAGGTCCACACACATCCAGTTCCGCCATACACTTCGCCCACCCGATTGTAGAGCCGGACCCATACAGGTCCGCCGGACTCAGAACCTGGATGCAGGCCCGCAGCGCCAGATGTACATCCGGACCCGACTCCATTAAATTCTCGGACCTGCCCATCTCTAGTTTCCACATGGCCAACCACTTCCTGCCCATATAATTCCTGAACAGTAACCAACTCAGCTCCTTTGTGTGTTTAAGATACCTAGATGATATATTTATGATCTGGAACAACAGGGAAAACTACTTTCCAGATATCCTCAGTTCCTTTAACAATAGTTATTCCATCAATTTCACGCGGACTTACTCTCATACGCATCACGTTGATCACAATATTTAGATGTGGACAATCCCTATGAGAAGGTTCCCTTCATACCTCTGTTCACATCTCAACAATTGCTAGCCATCCCTTCCACACCAAACACTCCCTTCTTATAGCCTTGCTATTCATGGCAGATGCATCTATTCAAATCCCATACCACTTTCCAGATATTACCAAAACATCACATGCACCCTTATTTCCTGCTGCTAATTCTCTAATCTTGTACAGTATTAAATCTGATGTGCTACCTTCCACCATTTTACACGACTGCATTCTGTACCCCTACAGGTGACTGATGGTCCGTATCCATCACCCATTGCTCCCATGACCTCGAATCCACTTACCGATTCCTTCACTGTAGGTAGGACTTTCCCTGAAATGCACTGTCCCTTCAGACCACCCAATCTAAACAACATCTTGGTCCACAGGTAGCTAGTGATTCTTCTCGACCAGTGTTTCTCAAACTTTTAAGGGCACATACCCCTATAAAATGTCCCAGGCACTGGCGAAGCCCCTCGAGAAAAAACTTTTTTGAGCTAGTGACAGTGGGCAACAATGAGCAATATTCACCATTGTGTGTGTTATATGTATGAGAAGCCAGTCTGCCATTACGGAAATCTTGTCACAAACCCCCTACGATCCACTGGCATACCCCTTTTTGAGAAACGCTGTTCTAGACCTTTCCCATGCAATAGACCCGCTGCAAAACTCACAGCATGCGTCCAACGACAACTAACTATTCTAATCCTATGACGGGGGGATCTGTCCCTGTTACTGCACATCGCTACTGACCTTAATTACCAACTTACCTGTCCTCAATGCACAAGTTCTCACCACTAACCAACTGAACATTAGAATGAGCGGCCACAGGAAAACTGTTTATTGATTGCTGGAATAATAGGCACTTAACAATGGAACAAATTAAATATTTGGGTAGAAGAATTACCACTGCTTACTGTAGTTGAAAACTGGGACCGAGCGTGGTGGTGTAACGGATAGCGTTCTGGCCTCGCATTCTGGAGGACGGCTTTTGACATAGTGGTAAATTAAAAGTTAAAATGATATATATATATATATATATATATATAAAAAGAATACAAAGTTTAATAAAGATTGTTTGCCCTTACCTAAAAAAGAAAATCTTCCCACACCCTTGTGCCTAAAATCGAGTGCCAGCTTGTGGTCATGGTCATCTTTTCCCTTCCATGCACTACTTTTCATACCTATTTCAATATCTTTCCATGCCTCATTGCCAGTATACGCCCTGTACACTCCCATGACCCTCCTCATCCTCCTCCTGTCTTGCAATGAATCCCATTCCAGCTCCTTTATCATATCCGTCACTGATTGCATTCTGCGATAATTTCCAGAAACAAATCTAGCAGCCCTTTTTTTCACCCTCTCCAAATCCTGTATTTGATACGTAAAATGAGGGTCCCATACTACACTACCATATTCGAGCAATGGTCTGACCAAAGTTTTGTAACCCAATTCCTTTACTTCTCTTGTACATCCCCTCATCACTCTTTCCAACAAGTGCAGAACTTTGAAACCTTTTCCTACCACCTGTCCTATGTGTCCTGCCCAGTTAAGTTTGTTATCGAAAGTAATTCCAAGATATTTGCATTTCAAGTCTTCAACAAGCAACTCTTCCCCCACCTTCTATTCATAATTAACCTTTTGTTTTTTATCTGTGTATCTAATAAGCTGACTCTTCTTTGCATTTATCTTCATCCCATGTTTACCAACCCAATTAGATATCCTGTCCAGATCACCCTGCAACTGTTTACAATCCTTTTTGATTCTTTTATACAGCATTGTGTCATCTGCAAACAATCTAATTTCAGATAGTAAACAATCAACACAATTATTCATTAGAATAATGAATAGCAATGGTAGGGCAGTATCAACACGAAACAACACAGAAACACAGTAAATACAATATTTCGGGTTAAACCATTTGTTAAGTTAAAATAAGTAAGTGGTTGAGCTCGCACAAGCCTTGCGGTCAACACAGCCACTTATAGAATCCATTAATTTACCTACACTTAACAAGCCCGTAATTTTCAATTGCCCCCGTTTAATGGACCGGTACTGCTATAAGCAGCAAGTCTCCAAACTCAATATAAATAACTTTTCAAGGTAAAGTACAGTGTTTTAATGCCAAAAACACACCTATAGTAATAATATCCACATGAGCCCATTTATGCATTTTTAGTTTTGTTAATTCCTTCATAATATCTACAGTATGAATTTCAGATTTTTTAGTCTGATCTTTTGTAATTGTGCTGACAAGCTCATTGAAATTGCCCTCAAGCAATCTTATTTTGATCCCAAAAATTCCCTTCCTTTCTCTTCATCACTACAACTACCAATTCTTTCACCTAATGCAGTTAGTACTTAAGTGTTTCAATTCTTAGTTGGTTGTGTTTACAGGTGTAGGTGGGTAGGAGGATGGGGGGGGGGGGGGAAGAAATCAGGATACAGGATAGTGGTGGTGCAGGGACATGCGCAATTGGACTTAAATTAAACTCTCAATCCAACGAGCAAACAATGCTCTGGCCTCACATTCGAGAGGATGTCGGTTCAAATCCCCATCCTGGCATCCACATTTGGGTTTTCCGTGGTTTCCCCAAATCACTCCACGCGCATACCTGGATGCTTCCTGCAAAAAAGGCTATAGCTGAATTCCATCCTGTTCCTTTCCCCTGTCCTTTCCCATCTCTAATGACATCAACATTGATGAAGTGCAAAGCCATAGGCAAAAAAATCTATCGATTTTGCAAATCCTTACCTGCACTTAAAAGCAGTGTGGCAAACTTCTTTTAGGCCTAGGGGGATTTGTGTATTGTGTGGTATACTCCATGTTAAGTGATAAGAATCTTTCACCACAGATAAAAGCAGGTGGGATCAATGAACACAAAAACACAAACAAACTTTGCAGTATTTCAGTGAAACATTTTATCATATTAGAAATTTGACGAGGGGATGGGATGACTTACCATGTATGGTCGCATGCTACCTGTCCTCATCAGTAGTGAGTGATGGGTTTACTCTCTCGAGCCTTCTGTATTACATAAGCAAAACAACTCTAATCAACTGTGTACTTGTGTATTTTTCTGTATTAACTGAGTGGTACACAACTTTACCATAAATATTATTTTTCTTTGTTAAATTGTTCTTAAGAATTTATTTACATATGTATCAGAATATTTGTTTCTTTAATTGAGAGCTGAATATTTCTTGTTTCAGGTTTTGGAGAGTAATTTTGCAGAAATGATTTTCGATTTAGCTGTTAAAAATGTGGATGATGTTTCTTTTGTACTGTCTTTACTGGATATTGCAAAAAAATACAGTTTCACAGAAATATTACAAGAGAAGATAATCAAGTATGGGTATAGTTCATTCAGTATTTGTAATCTAAACAAGTGTGGCATTAATTCTAATTTTTTTTTAGCTTAGTGTTCTGTTAAGTAATATTTTGTTGTAATGCTTGGAAGCTAGTCAGATTTGCAAAGGCACTTTTTCTCATATACTTACTCAACCTGCAAGATAACTGATGACAAACATGATTTGAATATTTTTTGTAAATCTTCATCTCCTTCTAAAATGATAATTGTTCTTTACTGTTGTGTCATTATTGTTTCTGGAAATATATGTGTCCCATTCTTTACTTTTCTGTTCATTCAGTGTGCAGTTGATATTGTTTTGCCTCATTTCTGCGTTGTAGATCGTGAGTTGTTTCTGGGTGAGCTTGTATATTCTTGTTTCTTGGCTTAGTTACTAGTATCACTCCCTGCAGCACACATCTAACCTGAAGATGGCGGCAGAGCCAGCCGCCGAAAGCTCGTTGTTGTCTCTCTTCAACAACATACGGCAGAAAACCCGGGAAGACTATATTTCATCGATACGCCGTGAAAGCCTTCGTTCTCACAAATTATATTATTGTAAATAATGTTTTAAAAGTTATTTCGCATAATAAAAATTCGTAAATGAATTTTAAATTGAATAAAATCAATGCTCAATGATGACTGCATATAAAAAAGAAATAAAAATATTTGGCAGTATGGGGATTTGAACCCGGGTTCCCAAAATAAGAAGTTAGCACCTTACTGGATACACTACGCTGAAACTTTTAAACAATGCACTAAAATTATATTATTTAAAAGATATTCACATATGTTTCCGCTTTTATTTCTCGATACCTAGGGCTCATTTTGAAGAAATAATTGTAACACAGACATATAGAGTAAATACCCTTCAACATATACTCGGGGGATCGAAATCCATTCTGAACAGGTCTGATGGTCCCCATGTTAGATAAAATTATCTTACAATGCCATTTCTCAGCAGAATGAATGGTTCCAGGCCTATTTCACTGCAGTTACTGATATGGTATGCTGGGGACTGGGGGGGGGGGGGGTTAGAGTGAGACGGGAGAGGGGCAGGGATTTTGGGGGGTGAGGGGAGGGGTGTGTGAGATTTGTCAGATAATTTCAGCAGTAAGTGATACATATATTCACAGGTGGAAATTAATTTCATATAAACATGTGAACACAAACATGTCTCCACAAGAAATGGAAAGAATAAGCGAAAGTTTACATGCAACGGAGACACAAATCTATTATTTTCCCTACTTTTCAATGTTTTTATATAATGTGTGATTGCCTCAAAAGTTGAAAATTAAAATTTTTTGTTCTCTTAATTATTGTATGTGAGGGAATATAGGATAGGGACGGAAAGATGAAGATTAGAGTGGAGAGCATTGAAGGAGAAGGGTGAAAGAGGAAGAGGGAGGGAAGGAAAGAGACAATTTAATTGCTCTTTAGTCCGCAGAATATGTTTCTTTATACATGATTTAAACATATGATGGCTGTATAGATTTTGTTATCTGTAGTGCAATAAAAGATAATTACATTTTGTGTAGTTGAGGGTCATGAATGTCTCCAAGTGGATTGTTTCTGTGTCGTGTTTTTCAGTTATATACTAGCTCAGTATCCACATAGTGAGCTTACATGGGATGCAGCGGCAAGGCATGTGCTGCAGGGTCTGCCATGTAAAGGAGCTATACATGCAAGAGAATGTGCCAGTCCAGATACGGCTGGCCTTCCAGAAAATATTAAAATCAAGGTGGAGGATGAGGGGAAAGAATGCAGTGCTGCTGTAAAGGTTGATGATGGCTACAAGAACAGGATCAGGTACATAATACGCCTAATCGCTGGGCACTTCTAAGAGTTTAATCATATTATTGTTTTATGTATATTATTTTAAAGTAACATTTCATACTGTATAATTCAGATATTTATTTGACAACTGTTCTTGTAAAATGTTTCTACATTCTATAAACTTGTGGTTGAAACTCAGTATTTGTACAATACTTTTTTTTTTTTATTTTGTTAATAAATTATCATGTAGCCAACTATTTTCTCCCTGGTACCAATTTCAATTTTGAATTGTTTTATTGTTTTTGATAAATCATTTCTTTTTGTAATTTGTTCCCTTACCTATGAAAGAAAATCTTCCCACACCCATATAACTGATATCGAGTGCAAATTTGTGGTCATGGTAATCTTTTCCCTTTCGTGTACCCCTCCTAATTCTTCCACCAATATCTTTCTATGCCTCATCACCAATATATCCTAAGACTTTTTTCATTCTCCTGTCTTCCAATGAATCCTGTTCCAGTTCCTTTATCACATCACTTACTGCTCGTGTTCTGTGGTAATCTCCAGTGACAAATCTAGCAGCCCTTCTTTGCATACCCTCCAATACCTGTATTTGATCTCCAAGATGTGGGTCCCATACTGTACTATCATATTCAAGCAATGGTGTGACCAATGTTTTGTAACTCAATTCCCTTATTTGCTTAGTACATCCTCTCAACACTCTCTCCAGCAAGTGAAGACTAGCATTTTATTTAATGGATTGTCAACTTGTGAATACTGGGTGTTTTCCTCTTACAGACAATGCTGTGCTGTTTATACCGATGCTGTAAGGCGGCTTCAAACTCCTCAGATGTGGTCACTGTACTTGTATGCAATGACGGAACTAAGTTCTGAAGAAGGTCCATTGCTAGCCTTCAGGAAAAAAATGCTCCAAACAGCATATCATCATGCTCATAGAGCTAAGATGATGGACGAGGAACAATATTTGAAATGGGTATATGCTGTCAACATTCCCATCATTCAATGTTGTCCGAAGATATACTGACTTAGTTTTCTGTAGTCATCTACATATTTAACTCATTGCCAAAGTGACTATTTTGTTGTTGAAAACTCAGGGTTTGGGGTTTGAATCTTAGTAAGGCTTATGTCCAATTTATGTCCTTTGTTAGAACCATTAAAAGTTTATACTTAAGTACTGATGTTAGTATTCTTGCATTTGAATTTGATATTTAATTTTATAACATTGTGTTTGAGATAAGAAAAATTCCTTTTATAACTTGATAACAACAAAGAATAGTATTTTTATACAAAAAAGAAAATATATATATAAAGGATTTACATATTACCCAAATATTATTCCATTTACCTGTATCACACAGAAGTGTACATTTTTTTTTATCTAATTACAAAATATTTTTTGTTTAATGGGAATTTTAATTTTACAGATTGATTTCCTGAATTGTGAAGAAAAGTATGATAGACTGGCTGTTGTACTTCCTGAAGCCACAAAGCATATACCAAACAGTTCTAAACTGTGGCAGATGCAGATGCGTTTTTTTTTTCGCACACAAGAACGAGATACAGGCACTGACTGCATTCTCTAACGCTTTGAAGCACCTCGGCAACGAGGAACCTGCCTTACCACTGTGGAAAATCTTGCTGCAGTATTACCAGACGAAGAACAGATCTACCGTCGAAGACATATTCGAGACTGCGCTGTCACAAGGCGGTCACATCGCTGCCGCTATAAAGCCACTTTACCTCGAGTGGCTCATGTTAGTTAAAGGTGGGAAAGTAAATACTTGTGGCTTTTGTTAACAATCTAACAAGATGATCAATTTAATTATACCTTCATTTTTGCTTTACACAAAGTTACTTGCCATGGTAAACCATAAAAAAGAATCTCACTTCATAGTTAAAGACAACATCTTTTACATAAGAAATCTCTTCCTTTTCTCACTCATCAATAATGATCCCATTTAGTTTTATAATATCTATTTATTGTACTTTCTCCTGGCATTTTTCATACACTCATCGACATTGCATTACATAAAAACCATATAACATTTTGCTCTGTTCATACTTAGTAGAATAATCTCTTTTAAATACTACTCTCTTCCAGTTGATACCTATTGTCTTGCTCTACTCGTTACTATACTTAAGCTTACACTCATGCTAACACAAGCACTGAACTTCCCTTTACTTCTTGCTACTATCTTCATACCATCTCTGGCACCACAGCATTCATTTTTCTTTCAGCTAATCAATTTATTCTGCTTAAATTTAAGAAGATACTTATTAATTAATTAATATATCCAATTGTACTCTCTTCACAAGTTTTGATGAGGTTCTTTGCATAGCAAAATGAAAACTATATTTTTTTTTTTTTTTGGTGTGACTATTTCTGTCTCTCCTTTGACTATGGTGAGTGATTCATCTACTTTGTCTTTCATTTCAATATCAATATTGCCTCATGTCAGTTCTTCCTGCTGCATTGTTGGTACTGTTTAAGACCATTACAATGAACAGTGAACAATTTCAACATTTTTATGCAATTTCTTTATGATCTTTATACATGCTCTAAAATCCCTGAAATATTCTATCATGAATGGAACTTTTCACTTTGAACAGCCAGTTGGTACATTTTAGATGACAAAGGAAAAATTTGATTATGAAACACTTGGAGCTCTATAAGTATTGATTATTTTCCAATTATTTTTTAAGAAAATTACCTCTGCATTTGAAAAGGGAGAAAACTACATTAATGCAAACATTTAGTGATATGAATTATTAATTGTGAAATGAATGCTACTGATTGCAAATAAAAAAAATATTATAAAAAAATCTGCACTGAGATTTTAACTACTGTTTCCTGCTTATCAGTCTACCAGTTTAACCATGAGACCATAATGACATAACCATTATGTAACACAATTCATATCACTGAAAATATAAATTACAAGGAAAGGGAAAATGACTCATCACTCACCGAAGTTGAAGGCAGTGACATTAAAAGAACATATACCACGAACACACAAATATACACAATATTTTGGTCTTAGACCTTCTTCATGTTCAACAGAATGAGTCATTTGGTTCGGGAGGTGTGCACACGTCGAAGTTTGTTACATTCCGTACCCTTTTGGTATTTCTGTCACCTTCTGTGATATACATATTTATGTATAACATCTCAGTCCCACCGTCATATTGATAATCCACTCAGTCGCGTAGGAAACTTCGGCGCGTGCACACCTCCCGAGCCACGTGATTCATTTTCTTTAGCATGAATAAGGTTTAAGACCGAAATATTGTGCATACTTTTTTGTGTTCGTGATATATGTTCTTTACCCATCGGTGCCTTCAACTTTGGTGAGTGATGAGTCATTTTCCCTTTCCTTGTAATTTAAATTGCCAAAAGCCGTCTCCTTTGTTTAATTATTAAAAACATTGAGGTGAATTTTCTTGAGATATGCTTCTAAGGGTTGCTCCACATTATGGTCTTTTGGTTTCTCTACACACCACAACTGGTGGTATCCTCGTGAGTCTATAGAGTCAACAGTGTAAGCATCTTTGGGATCTGTGTTGTTTAAAGTATTCTCTAAGTAGTGAAAACATTTCTGTTTTAGGAGATTCTGAAGCAAGAGAGATTTATAAATCACTGGCTATTCTACGACCATTTTGTATAGATACACATACCAAGATGATATCACTAGAGAGCACACTTCCTGTTCTTGATGTTGATTACATTCGACAGTGCTACGAGATTTCCTGTGAGCAGTACGGAAAGAACAATATAGGTCAGTAAACGTCGCTAACATCCGTTTCCAGTATATACGAGGGCCGTACTGAAATTCGTGAGCAACTCATTATAAATCATGAACATTTCAATAATGTAACTAAATGACGACAGAGTTGTGAGTCACAGCATGTACGTGATGTGTTGTCAGGTTTTGATGTTGTTTGCTGCTATTTCGTGACCACAGGCAATATTTAAAAAATTGCGGACAGCAATATTTCATTTTGACAGTGTGGGCTGTCATTGAATTATTCCATTTACCTGCATCACACAGAAGTGTACATTTACTTGTTAAAGTGGAAAAAACACCTGCTGAAATTCAGCTCAGCCTATAGAGATGTCTGCAGGTGCACCAGCATTGTTAGGAGATGATTGAATTATTTCAAAGATGAGAGATCCATTGTAGCGGGCGTCCTCAAACTGCCTGCATGGAATGCAACAAGGAAAGAGTTGATGTGATCATTAGAGAAGACGGATGTTTCGCTGTGAGAGACATTGCTGCAAAACTTGCAGTAAGACATAGTGCAGTCAAGATATAATTCAAAGCTTAGGTTGTCAAAAGGTAAGAAAAGAAGATCATCCTTCATCAGGATAATGCATATCTGCATACTGCTCAAGCCACTATGGAGAAGAGCAGGACGTTTGGGTAGGAACCTCTTCCTCACCCTCCCTACAGTCCCTCCTACTACCATCTTTTCAGTTCCGTTAAGGCTAACTCTACGAGATGCTGGAGGATTTTCGGCAAGCAGTGCGTCAGTGCCTGCGATCAACTGGAATAGAATTCTGTCATAAGGGTATTTTCATACATGCAGAATGATAGAAAAAAAAATTGTGCAAAAAATTGGTGAAAAATGAAAGAAAAGTCTGTAGATTAAGGTGATGTACTTGGTTTGGCATAAAAATAAAAATTAATATTGTTAAAAAAATGTTGCTCATGACTATCAGTATGACTCTTATATTTTTTGGTTTGTCTATGTTAATATTCGTAAGTGGAATATTAGTAAAACCTCTTATTTCAGCTTGGTATCTCATCTTGTAAAAGGAATATCAGAGTAATATTTGTGTAGTGTAGAAAGCTGATAAGAAATGTAAATCACAGAGTATGCGATCTCTAGTTGATAATCTAATAGTAAAAAAGGTAAAATTGTTAATTTTTTAAAAATAAGGTGGCCATACACGATCGCTCCATCCGTCCAAATGGGGCCATGTCACTCCATTATCGCGTCGTGTGTGGGGAAACTGATGTGGATGATTTGGAGTGACAGGATTATCTGGATATCCGGTCAGTCCAATATCCATCAGTTTCGTCCTTCATGCCATCAAGCCGACTGACGGTGTGTGGGGAAACCACGTGGAGCGACACCAAACCACCACTCCAGTCAGCTCGTGTATGGCGAAACCAAACACTTCTCATTCTGTCGCCGACCACCGAGCAGACAACATCAATGCCTTGAGTGGAATACAGACCACTGTACCATTTCTTTTTTGTTTTGAGTCTGGTATAGAAATATTTGTTTTTCTACTAGTTAAATATTATTTTGAATGTAGAATTGAAGACAATACAGTTTTAAATATTATTAAGTAACAATTACAATGATTATTTTCTTTTTTTACCTTTAAAAAAATAATAATTATGTCGTCTCAATAAGACTTTGTGCTGGAGGTTATTGAGAAGTGTAAGGACTTACCATGCTTGTAGGATCTCTAATCCTGACTACCATGACAAAACATAAATAAATATTGCAATAGATCAATTGCTAATATTCTCAGCATTTGTATTCAGTATTCGATAATTTGAATATCCTTTAAAATTAATTCGGGCTCATTTTATTTAGTACTTGGCATAACTAGATTGTTGTATAGCAAATTTATAACCTATTGTTGTTTGATTTGCTTCTATTTTTCATTGTCGTGGCTGACTGGAGTGATGGAATGATGGAGTATGTGCTACGTTTTTGGATGTCGTCTGCATGGATGTCATCCATGCAGACGACATCCAAATGGAACGATCGTGTATGGCCACCTTTATAGTCCATAAAATAAGGTGTTTTAAATATACTTTTATGAAAGCTGATATCTTCTTCCTTTCCTTTTGTTGCTACAGATGTCTGGTTGAATTATATCAAGTTTGAAAAGGAGCATGGAAAAGAAGAGAACCTGAATACCATAACGTGGCGAGCTTTAAAATCATTGGATCGAAAGCTCACTGCTACTTTCTCGTTAGAACTAAGTTTCATTCTCCCCCCTAAAAACTGACAAAAATACATAGAAGTTTCTAAGTTATGTTCTGCATTATACACAGTCTTCTCAAAGAAATATTGCTGGAATATAGTGGACAGTAATTCATTTGGTGTAATATCATAATATGACACACTTCCTGCAGTATTGTGAGAATGAGATATTTTAAAGTTTCCAAAAAGCTGCTTCCTTATCATATTTCAGAATTTTCTAATTCCAAAGATACTAGCACATTTAAAAACAAACTAACTATTCCTCAAGCCATAGTGTGATCCTATTCTTTCTGCCACTGAAGATCCTCTCCTTTGTACAATAAATTGTTAACTCAGAACAGTAGTTAATGTTGTAGACTATTTGCTAGGGGTAGTTAGGTTAAAAAACGATTTGTTTGTTTAGATTTATGTTAGTGTTTCCTGTCTTTGACCAACAATTTTAGAAAGCACCTAAATTATTTATTTGGTTTTAAAATGTATTTTGAGTATTTCAAAGTGTAATCATTAGTTATACCTATCACTTGTCGTCTAAATATGTTTTCTTTCCTCTTTTCTAATACTGTTTCACTTTATATAAAATAAATTGTAATGTTATAGGTTTTGTGGGCCTCATTCAATTTTTAATTATAATTATAATTACTGAATGAAAAGGTATTAAAACTAATTCTGTAAAGACAGATAAAACTAAAAGCCTCATAACCTAACCATCTACTGACATATTAATATTACCACAGGATGTGAGGTGTATTTATTTTTAAACATCATAAACAATTATAATTTGCAAAATACTGTTTCTATATGTATTTAAAATATAATAATATGGAAGTGTAGTTACGTAAACAGCCATGTCGAAATTGAATGACTGGGATGGTTGCTTCAAAAGGACATAGCCAAATTCCTTCCCATTCCTCGTCCCCAGTCCTTTCACACCTCCAGTTTCCTCGACATCAATGAGGCACAAAGACATCAGCAAAATAATAATAATAATAAAAAATATGTTTTAGGTGACAACTTGTCTTTGGCCACAGCAGTTGAAGATCAGCGTAATTTTTAGTAGCTTAGGAAATACACAAACATATTTTAGATAAGTGATGTAAACTACAGTGAGTTTTTATATTTTCCTTTTAATTATCTACTTCATCGAGCTTTGTTCAGTTAAATACAGTAACAGGATACAGTAACAGGATACAATAACAGGATGCGGAGAACGTAAGTACTATCACTGCCGAATGCAGAAAGGACAAATTGAATGTGGAGTGGGCAGATATTCTCGCAGCTAGCTTTGACAAAGAGAATCTGGAGTACCTTGGATTGAGTTTCTCCTACTCATAGGTAGATCTAGTTGCCCATCGACACATCTGAAATCAGTTTTTTCGTAAAACTAGCTGCTATTCAATAAAGTCCAACTACACTCGGCGCTGATGTTTCTCACCAAGCAGCTAGCTGCACTGGTGCTGAGCGTTGGGCCGTAGTTTGTAGATCAGGTAGTACATTTCCCTCATGTCGGCAGGTTTGACGTAGTGGAATGAAACGGCTTCGGACGAACAGCAGCGGGATCCCTGCACAAGTCCAACTGATCAGAATGCGAAACACACAACACACTCATACATTAGGAAACTCACTCATTACAACAGCATCTGTTACATAAATGCAACCTATTTCCTAAGCCGATGACCCTCCGTGGATACGATGGAATAGTGAAGAACGCGCACAGTGGATTTATAGGGGTTGCCTGCAGAAATTACCGGAAAACACCAGTAAAGCATCTGGTATGGCAGGATGCGGATGAAGAGGGTTACTTCGCTGATATTGCAAGAAGAATTGGGAGCAGTACTTGCAAAGGCAGTTACCAAAACTCAAGGCTTTCTAGATCAAAAGATTCTTTCAATAATAAAAAAATCCAACACATTACAGAAAAAGATAAACTCTCTACAGCAGTGTAAACCTGATTTTCTTACAGAAAGGTTGAATCAAAAATAAATTTGTAGATAGATAGATAGATATGTTCACTTTGATCCCATGTGAGAATAATCTCAGGGATGTGGAACAGTACATACACTTATTAGTAATGTCAATATTACTATATAATTGATAATATTATATATTGACAAGAAGTTAGTTATGACCCATTAGTATAACCAATATTTCCTGTAATCTACAAATACAATCCCGAGTTAGTTAATACTTATTATGTGGAACAGTGTATAAACTTGTTACCAGCATCTAACAACCAGTTATTTTCTTACCAACCAGTTACCACAACTCGTAAGCAGTTAATTACATAAAAACCTGTTAGTATCATAATTTTTCACAGCAGTATTTGAGTGCATGCTATCCCATGTTAGTTACTGTATATGAGTGAAATTTTGTAAACAGTGTAATTACTTCATTTGTCAAAAGTTTCAACAGAAAGAAAAACCATATATCATTTTAGTAATTGTGGACAACTTTGTCACCTTTCCCTTCCATACACCATATATACTATTTTATCAGTCATTCTTAGTTACCAAATTCCAAGAAGAAAATTCTTTTACAGAGTAAAATGGATTCTGAAGCAGAAACTCTTTCAGTTTGGACTTAAAGTAGTTGGGTTTTTGTAGATAACATTTAATTTCTGTTGGTAAGACATTGAATAAGGAAGCTCCATTAAATGTTAACCCTTTCTGTACAATTGACAGTGATTTGTAATCCTTGTGAATATTATATTTATTCCTAGTATTATGGCTATGTATGTCAGCTTTAAGATTGAAGTGTTCAGGATTTTCCACTACAAATAATAGTACGGAGTATACATACTGTGCTGGCATTGTTAGTACACCCAGGTTTTTAAATAGATTTCTGCACGACGTCTGTGGGCTTGCTCCACAAATAGTTCTTATAGCACGTTTTTGCAATTTAAATACCCTCTGTACTTGTGACGAGTTTCCCCAGAATGAGATACCATAAGTGAGCAGGGAATGAAAATATGCAAAATATACTAACTTTCTGGTTTCTATATTAGCTATTCTAGATATTACCCTAAGTGAAAACGTTGCAGAATTCAGTTTTTTAAGAAGTTGTTGAATATGCTGTTTCCAGTTCAATTTGTTATCTATACATACACCCAGGAATTTTGTGAAATTACTTTCATTGATTGCTTTTCCTTCTGATATCACATTATAGCTGTCCTTTGTTTTATTTTTTGTAACAAACTGAAGTAACTGTGTCTTTTCTACATTAAGTATTAGTTTGTTGGCACTAAACCACCTATTAATTTTCTTTATAGCATCATTTGCTGTGTTTTCGAGGTTTTGTGCTGATAGGTCTTTCAACGATATGCTGGTATCATCTGCAAAGAGCACCATGTGTTCATTATCACCTAGTATATGTGGGAGATCATTTATATAGATTAAGAACAGCAGAGGGCCAAGAATTGAACCCTGAGGCACACCACATTTAACTATACTCCATTCTGAGTTTATAACATTTCCTGTATTAGCATCTTTCAGTGATACACATTGCTTTCTATTTTCCAGGTAAGATTTAAACCAAAGTCCTGGCTTACCACTAACTCCATAGTGGTCTAATTTACCTAGTAGAATCTAATGGACTAATTTCGGCAAAAACTGTTAGGTGATCGAAAGTAAGAAGCGGTCGGGTGGATCGTTGAACGACATATCTGAGCCCCCAGTGTATTGCACCACAATATTGAACTGAGATAGCAGAAACTCATAGTTCAGAGGTTAGTGAACTTGCAGCATTTACTTACGAATCTACACTTCGAAATCTAGGACTAAACGTGTTGAGACTGATGGGCTGATTGAAACACATGGACGCGTGGTTCAATCTAGAGAGTCAATATTATTGACAATCTGATTGATCGTGTAGCTGTCGGAGTTATAAAATCATCTTATTAATTAGAGCATCTAGAGAGTCAATATTATTGACAATCTGATTGATCGTGTAGCTGTCGGAGTTATAAAATCATCTTATTAATTAGAGCAACACATTTTCGATAAGCACGTTCAAGAAGTAACAAACAATGCGACAAGGTTTTATGATGATAAGCTGCCGTTGTCAAAAGTGAGAGAAAGAACGAATTGACATAAAATGAGAGACCAAAATTTTCAGGGGGAGAACCGAGCTAATAATAAATGACAGAAAACTGATGTCATGAAGTACAATTAAAATGATTAAGAATAATGTCAGAATAGATATCAGAACTATACAAGTATGAATGAAACTAAGGATACTACGTACCTGCAATACAAAGAAGATGCCCAAAGGAAAAACTATTTGTCGGAATCCTTACGCTATGAAGGTTATGTTTTAGGACAGCGCTTTGTTGAAGTGAAGAGGGGAGTGCCGAAGGGAGTTGAAATGTTCTGCAAAAGTAGGTATGTGGAAACAAAGGACATCTACAGAATGTGAACGAACAAAATGATTTATAGTCTGAATACAGTGCACTGAATTTGCGATTTATTACGAGGACTTGCCATCAGCGTTCGCGCTTACCTTCAGCCATTGGCATTGGTCATAATGAAGTAAACTCACCTGCAGGGGATCTCGTACACTGGGAGGCTGGTAGTACCACTTACCGGCTGTACGCCGTGGTATGAGTACCGGTTGAACCAGGAAAACTTGACTGGCTTCATCTCTTGGAAGACGGGGAACGCGTGGAACCTCTCGAGCCCGAGCTCGTCTCGGCTGTCGGCGAACGTCACGTTCAGCTGCGACATGCAGCGCCCTGCAGCCAGTCACAACACAGGCGCGCACTTCAGACTGCCCAACCAATTCGTAGGCTTGTAATTATTTAGACTACAAAAATTTGGAATAGATCTACAAAGTTCTTTGTCCTTTAATTTGCAATTTGGAATGGCATGTTTTAAAGGAAAAAAGTGATCCTGGAAAGAGGTGTAGATTTGTCAAGGAAACCAGATGAAAGGAACAAATATACAAAAGTCAACTTCTGACCAGTTCGGCTAAGAAAAATTTAATTATCTATGATGCATACTTTGTGAGAAATTAGGTTTTATCACTGGGAGCACTATGCTCCCCTCGTATGTGGAATGAGTAGTGGTTCACTCAGCCACCTCTCGGCTCGACTGCAGCGGACGACAGAGGGCTTATATAGGATGAATACGCTAGTAGACCGGGCCACGCTTGACTTTGCACTGTGTCCGAACCATAAGTCTCGTCCAATGAAAGTTTCACGGGTGTCCAGCCGGATGGTGTTATAAAACGACGACGTTTCGATAACCTGCTCGGTTGTCTTCATCAGGTCTATTTAGATGTTGCTTCTCGAAATCACAAGCAGACTGGCTTCGCTTCTTTGCTGCCGCCGAAATTCGAATGTCGTGTATAGAGGGTTGCCAGGACGCCCAATCAACGCGCTGGAACTGAGGGTATCAGTGTTGCGGACTGCGTATGGAGCCAAAACGGTCACCCATCCAGGCGCTGACCAAGCTCACCGTTGCTTAACCGGTCTCAGTTTTTACTAGCGTTCCACTGACAGACGCTTTGCAGCTGCTAAGAAATCTAGCATTGTTGATCTTTCTGAGTTGGTCCTGACATCCACTTACTTTACTTCTGCGGAGATTTCTATGAACAGACGGATGGTGTGGGAATGGGGTCACCTTTGTTTCCTGTTATTGCCAATCTGTTTATGGAATATTTTGAGTGTATGGCAATAGAAAGATCTGTTCTTAAGCCGGTATGTTTCATCCGTTATGTGGATGATACAATTGTTGTTTGACCGCATGGGATCAGCAGTCTACATGAATTTCTGGACCATCTCAATGGGATTCACCCAAACATAAGTTTCATGATGAAACTGGAAGAGAATGGTAGCTTGCCTTTTTTGGACATTCTCATTTGGCGGAAACCAGATGGGATTCTAACTCATAGTGTGTATATAAAACCTACACATACGGATCATTACTTACGTGCCCAAAGCTTCCACCACCCAGCTCAGAAAAATGCTATATTGTACACACTGGTGCATAGAGTGAAAGAAATCTCTGATGCTGACAGATTGCCAACGGAACTGGAACATCTCCGTATTACGTTCAGGAGAAATGGATATTGTAACCGACAAATAGAAAGGGCACTACAAAAAACGCCAAACAAACAGGCAATTGAATCTAAAGAACAGTATAAAGATGTGGCATTTATCACTTTTGCAGGTAACATATCTGGGAGAATAGGCAGGATACTAGGTCGACATGGTAATAAGAGCATACAAAGTCCTCTTGCAAAATACGTGACCTATTACGTTCTGTGAAGGATGACTTGGGGCTTAAGACGCCGGATGTGTATAGTATACAGTGTGAAATCTTACATTGGACAAACCGTACGCACAATCAAGGACCGTGTAGCGGAACTTCAACGCTACATCCGGCTTTTTCAGATGGAGAAATCTGCTGTTGCCCAACATGTAACTGAAAATGGACACAGAATGGATTTTGATAACGTGAAGCTGCTGACAAAGTGTTCATTCTTTTGGGAGGAGTCGGTGGTTAAAGAAGCAATAGAAATATGGTTACATGACAACCTGGTTAACCGTGACATGGGTTATTAGCTGGGCAACGCTTGGAAACCAGGGTTATCTATACTGTGCCGGCCACGTTCCCTGATTAACGTCGATCCGGCGGAGTGTGGACAGAGAAGTGAGGGGGAGCCAATCGACCAATCAGGGCGCGGTCTCGACGACTTAGGCTCTGGCAGTTAAGCAACGCGGAGCGTGGTTAGCACTTGGATGGGTGACCTCCGCTTACGACCAATCACAGTGAAGCGGAACTGCGAGCGTCGTGAGGTTGCTAAGCGATACGAGTAAACGCCTAGTATTCGTAACGGCAAGATCGCCGGTACATAATTGAGCTGATGATGACTGCAGAGCTATTTGCCGAAAGCTTGTCGCTTTTTAATAAAATCCGGCTGGAAACCCGAGAAGATTTGTTGTGAAGAAGATTAATATTCTATGGTCCGTCACATAGTTTGGATGTACAGTCATAGTCTCACCTCCAAAATCTTCAATACTGTCTCTAGAGGAAAAGCGACTAACATAAAATTGACAAGGCTAGTCAGAAAAGATCTCGAACAACTGAAAATTGACCCCAATGAAATTTACAGAAATACAGAACACTGATTAAAGCATCCAATTCTCTCCAAACACTAACAGCCAAAACACTGCGCCACAGATCTGAAGTGATACGGACCCAAGAAAGAAAAGTTAACCACAGTGCGAGGATGAAAGAACATTGGAGCAAAAATAAAGCTCACCAGAGTTAAGAACTACATGGTTCATAGAGGCCTAAACGGAAAAGAAGAAAAAGCAGGAGAACAAAAAACAAGGATGTATTTTTTTAGTTTTTATATTATAATATAATATAATACATATTCACTGCCTCATTTAGGAAGATTCCCACGTGAACTAAAATGAAATACCAAAAATGTAAATAAAATATTAAACTAACGATACAGAGATATCGCTTAAAATATAAATTTACGAAGTAACTTAATTAAATTTCAGTGAATTATTGCAATATTCAGCAAAATGGTTCGTTATGATTATAGGTTGGGAAGAAATTGCTTGTTGAAAATCTATATTGTAATTATCTTGACGTAAAATTTGATGAAAATTTCACCCTGGTGGCCACTTTGTATATGTGGTTGGAAGAGCTTTCAAAATACTACATTTACTATGGAGGTTGATGAGAGAATGTACCAGTGGAATGAAGGAACTGAGTTACAAAACTTTGGTCAGACCTTCACTCGAATATGGTGGTGTAGTATGGAACCTACAGTTTGGATGTGAAATACAGGAGTTGCGAAATTAGTGCAGAGCACAGTCTGTAACTCATATCACACAGGAGTTAAAAGTAGAAAACAGGAGGAGGGTGGAGAAACTGCTGGGAGCGTACAACGCGTATATTGGCGATGAGGGCTGGATCAATATTTGTAGAAGAACTAGGAGAAGGAAAGAGATGACCATTAGCACAAGCTGGCAGTCGATGTCCAGCATGAAGGAGTGGAAAAATTTTCTTTTTGCAATGTCAGACCCAATCGGAAACTATATCAAAAACCTAAAAATCCATGTATTGATCCAGAATACTTGCAAGAACATGCACAGGAATTCACACAATCGCTACAGACAAACACTCAGACATGGGACGAACTTCTTGATACCATTCAAGAATCAGCAAGGAAACTTGGCCAGCCTCCACGGAGACGGAAACACAGATGGTGGACATTAGAGTGCGATAAAGCCCTGGATTCACGTATCAAAGCCTGGAAGAATTGGAATAGCCACCGAACACCAGATAATTGGCAGATTTTTTTAGAAACACAGAAAAGAACATCCAAAATAATCAGATGATTCAAACATATGTACCACATTAAAAGATTAGAGGAAATCGACAATGACTTCAATAGAAACAACACAAGAAATTTTTTCAAAACTTTCCCGGAAGAACTGTCTACATTTAAACCTCCAAGTCTTTGCTTCCGTCGACCTGATGGTATGCTTGAAACCAACACAAAGGCCAATTGTGACATTCTGAAGCAGTTCTTCGAGAAGCTGTACAACTGTGAACCACCTACAGAGAAACTCCATTTCCAGATACCCTCCCCAAACCATGACTCAGCTCCACCAACACTGGGTGAGATCCGAAATATCATACTTCAGTTGAAAAATAACAAAGCACCAGGGGAAAACGGAGTAATAGGCGAGATGCTCAAGATCGGGGGCGAACTACTGACTGAACGGCTGCACGCTATTATTTCAAATATATGGGAGACCGAAGTCATACCTGCAGAGTGGAAAATTGCATTAATTCACCCGCTACATAAAAAAGGAGACAGGACCGATCCAAACAATTTTCGAGGGATTTCACTTCTGCCAGTCGCACTGGAACTGAGAAAGAAGCCCACAAGAACCGCGCTGAAAAACTGCAAAAAGTATATGCTATTACTTGGAATACGTACAATAAGAAATCGCTTTCCACCAAAGCCAAACTCCATCACTACCACACCGTCGTTCTTCCAGGAGCACTATATGCGACGGAGACATCATCATTAACGGTAAATGTCAAAGGAATAGAAAAAATAGAATGACAGATATTGAGAAAAATATTCGGTCCCAAAATCCAAGATGGCATCTGGATGCGCAAAAGCTCAGAAGAATTGTATTCACTGACCGAAAGATTCACCTCACTCGCACAGAAAAGACGCATGGCATTTTATGGACATATAGCACGAATGGATGACTCACGACTTACCAAGAAAATTTTCCACATCGTCAACGGTCCGCGACAAAACAAAGCACGCTGGTTTGTAGAAACCCAGAAGGACCTCGCAGAAGCCAGCCTTGACCCATTGACATCCACACGCAGTAAATATAGACAATTGATCACCTCACATAAATTTGCCCCTAAGAGCCCTACATCAAAAAATCTGAAACTCAGAAATGCATCAACACAAGAGAGACGTCAAGCCCACAGCGAAAGGACGAGGACGTTTTGGGAAAATAAGAAGAACAGCAAGACGAATATGAAGGACAATGAAAATTAATGGTTCCACGCGCTCCTTAGTGGTCTAAACGATATAATAATAATAATAATTAAGAGCGAAGAAGAACTTACTAAAACACTGGAAGAATTTAAATATAAGATTTATCAAGGGCAAAATTAGGTGGGTACAAGAAAGAGGAAAAGCAGGTGTGTGCACTCCATCGCAATTAAAATAAATATTTATGCTCTAAATGATAAATAAAATTCAAAGTTTATCGTAAGTTTTCAAAAACATGCCAAATTTCTTTATTCCTTGTAATAAAAGAGCTATTTATTTATTTTCAACATTCTTGTTTCACTGTATGGGTGTCGCCAGAACGAGATAAACATTACGCTGAAACATTCACTGAAATTCCCGCTGAAGCACAACCAGACGCTTGTCGTAGCTTACCGACGCACACGTCCTCTGCGGTGTAGCGGTTCGCCTCGCAGCCACCGGCCAGGCCTGTGCGCACGAAGTCGAGCGCCGCCGCACGGCTCAATACGTAGCCCGCTCCCCCGCTCATGTAGCCGCGTCTCGAGAACGGCTTGAAGCGCAGCCCCAGGTAGTAGGGCCGCGCCGGGTCCAGCTCGGACACCAGCCTGCGCAGGTTCTCCACCACCACGAACCTGCGCGCAACCACAAGCACTGTCAGTGGCGACCGTGCACACTCAGACGCCTGTAAACAAAAATATAAAAGCAGCTGAGTGAGATCACCATCAACAATTCGTCACTTTGGACGGACCCCCGTCGCGGTATCACTCCATGCCTCTATCCACTTACAACTTGTTTATGCTTATAGTCCAAGAGCCCGTGAACGCCAGACCTACGTCATAGTATAAAGGCTGAAATTTTTTCTGCGCATGTACACAACAGCAGGTATGAACGTTTGGCTACTATGAACCTCAAGTGATGGTGGCTTTGATAGATAACAAGAAGCGAAGGTGTATAAAATTGATGCCTAGTTACGTCATAGTATAAAGCGTGATTTTTTTATATTTTTTACGGGATACTATTATAAATCACGTCATGTATTGCCAGACACTTTGTGCGGTGGAAACCCCCCGCCAGACACCTTCAAAACTTAATAAAATGTAATTACGTCAAAATATAAAACCTGAATTTTATATATGTTATTTGGGCAACTATTTAAAAGTGTTTCCTAAACAGCCAGACAATTTCGATGGTTCCAACACCCTGCCAGACATAATTCAATGTCAGCTATAGGGGCGAGGAGCGCGGAGGCAATAGATATGCATTAATAATAATTTTTAATGAATTGCTTAACATAATTTTAATATCAGTTATATTCAATTAAATTTTATAATTTTAATATTTCATTAAAATTTTGTTGTTTGTTACAAATCTAATAATTACAAAATTGTCTCAGTAATAAACAAATTGATGAATAGTTTATAAATATTCATAGTAAAAGCTTACCAAAAATTGGGAATATGATTTAATAGAAATATCATTGGTTTTATGTAAATACAAAATAGATTTATTAATTGTCATCACTGTAGTCGATACTTTCAATATCGTCATCTCTACTACTGCAGTCTGTGAATTCATTATTTTCAATAACGTCTTCTTTATCAGTTTTTGTAAAAATATAAAAATATTGAGATAATTAATAACTTCAAATTTATGTATAATAGTTGGAAATAACAATTACATACCTGATAAATTTTTCAGTGAATTACTGACAAAGTTTGATTGCTGATCTCCCTCGAACCATTTGAAATGATACTCGTCTTCTCGTACCCAGCCATTATTTTCTGGCTGATATATGGTGGGGGTTTTTAAGGGAGCATTATTCCAACTAGTGGATATATAATTTTCTCGCAGAAATTGTTGTAATACTTAACTTTTTCAAGGTGGGGGGCAGACAAAATCTTGGCATTATTTTTATCTTTGTTTTAAAGTGTTTGTATGTAAAGATCCACCGAAATAGGATAAAAAAATCTAGGTTTATATAATAATTAAGAGGTGTAAAGGGGAGAAGAGGTAGTTTTTTTATTTTGGTCAGAAACCTTCTGCATGAAAACATAAATGTACGATACCAATTATCGTGGTGATCGGTCAAACGGTGCCAAAGTCTATTAATCTTGGAGATATATACCATTATCGATTTTTATAAACATTAGCACAAATTAAAAGTGAAACACCCAGAGGAGTTGTGATAAATTAATGGATTCTGGCCCCAAGTATCCACATCCAAAAAGTATTAAATTATTCAAAATTGAAAGTTTTATTTGTAATAGTATGAAAATGATGGGGTTATTTATCATGTAAAAGTACTATGATTTTAGCGTATAGGTAGTGAACAGTGTGGTGTGTCATGACACTTTTTGATCCATTTGTTGACGAAGTATGCCAAGGCGAAGAGAGACGACCCTAAACACCCAAATGTCTAACCGTGGGAGAGGTCGGAGACTTGGCGTGTTTGAAATGGTTGCATCATATCGTGAAATCTCCTGAAGGATTGGCCGTAGCGCAATGTCAGTATACTGACTTGTTACACAGTCGGTGAAAGAAGGTTCTAGTACTCGTGGACCGTGGTGGCTGTTACTGGCAGACTGGTAACTGCCGGCCAGATCCAAGGAGTGGGTTTAGTGTGAGAGCTCAAAATTATTAACTTTATTCAAAGTTTCTACATCTACATACTCTGCAAATCACAAATACTGTGGGTGGCAGAGGGTGCTAAGCACTAATCCTAATTTTGCGCATTCCAATCCCGAACACATCGAGGAAAGAAGGAATACATAAATGAATCAGTACGGCATCTTATTTCTCTAATCTTATCCCTCCTGTCATTGCGACCTAAATAGGTTGGCGGAAGAAGTATTTCGTTGCACTCGTAACTTAAAGATTTCCGCATATTATCCAGCAAATTCAAACGAAAACCACGTCGTCTGTCTGCCAAACAATCCCAGCCCAACCCACGAATCAGCTCTGTGACACTTGCGTAAGGACTGTAACTAGCGGTCACGAATCGAGCGGCTCTTCTCTGTACTTTCTCTAACGTGTCAATCAATCCCTTGCCTTACGGATCCCAAATTCCACAACAGTATTCCAAATGCGGATGCACTAGTGTTTTGTACGCTATTTCCTTTGTATGAGCATTAAAACTTCTCAAAATACGTCCTATGAATCATAGTTTGGAATTAGCTTTGCCTACAACGGAAGTTATGAGGTAGCTATCGTTAGCCATTTTGGTTGTGGTTCAGAATTCATAACGGGATATATAAAAAGGAACATTAATCTCGCTTGCGGCATTAGTAAAAATTTTAATTATTGCTAACGACCTTGGCTGAAAGTTACTAGCAGCATTAGAATGTTTGCATTTTAAGTGTTGGTCTATATGGAAGCGACATACCATGAACAAATCTATCGACTTCTAAACGCTGTCTGAAAATATTGTCGACAGACAATTCGAACTGAACGATTCAAAGTTTCAAGTATTAGACTCACTAAAATACGGACCCAGTGCCTAATTCATTACTAAATGACAGGCGCTAAACACGAATAATTATTTTAACTACAAGTTCCAAAGCAACAAGAAACAAGTGATATGTAATCGTAGGAATTTGCTGCTTCAAGATTTCTCGGGCATGCGACTGGAGTAACTGATTGCGCCGCTTCTCTCATAAATCTTCAAGCAAGAAACAAGTGCATTGCTATAGCGGATGAAGTTGAATGCAGGCACTGATTTTGAGGCCTTATGGACCTTATTTTGGAAGATAATTGTAAACATGGTGACACGTGTTCTTCAGAAAGAGACCGAGAGTGGTGGGTGAACGGTTAACGTTCTGGCCTCGCATTCGGGGGGACGCGGGTTTGAATCCCCGTCCGGGCATCCAGATTTGGGTCTTCCATGGTTTCCCAAAATCACTCCAGGCGAATGCCGGGATGCTTACTTCAAAAAGGCCAAGGCCGAATTCCTTCCCGTTCCTTGTCCCCAGTCCCATCCCGCCTCTAATGATCATAGCCGTTGACGAGGCGTAAAGCCCTAAGTAAAAAAAAATATTTCAGAAAGAGCACTCAGCTAACCAAAGACAAGGTGGGTTGAGAACCAGCTCCTAATGGGGTAAGAATTATAAGGCGATGACATTAAATTGAGACGAAAATGAAGTCAGACACTTTTTCCCAGCAGCTACTTCTTATTTAATACATTAAAATAAAATTAACATTAGAAATATTTAAGAACTTGATTAGTATCAGGGCAATTTAAAATATCGACATTTTAAATCTACAAAATCTATGCTATATCAATATCATCTAGATGACGCGATCCAAATTTTTCCGCGGAATCTTCATTGTATTTCATGGAACAGCAAATTTCTTGAATACCTCTTGAGCATGCTATAAACCACAAAGACAAAATAAATATTTCAAATGAGAATTTGTCTACTGTGGTCATATTTTGAAACTTGTCTGTTAACAAGCACCTTACAGATTTCTTTAAAACATTGGAAAAATTTGTGTATAAAAGAAATATAGAAAACGATGTCTATCTTAACATCGGTGTATTTATTACACAACAACTTCCGTATGACTTTTGAATCTTCTGTCAATCAATTGGAGTGCGTTTTAGAATGAGAAAATAAAAAATACATTTACTAGAAATAGGTTGTGATATTTGTATACTTTTTACTGCTTTCTTGTTTCTAAAAATGGAAACAATAAATTTTCCCCAGGCCTGGCATTTGGGAGAGTGCGGGCTCAAATCTCCGTCCTGTAATCCAGATTTCGGTTTTACACGGTTTCCAAAAATCACTCCAGGCGGATGCGGGGATTGTTCCTTAAGTAAACCATGGCCGAAATCCTTGCCGTTTCTTGTCCCTAATCTTTTCCCGATTCGACGTCGACGAAGCGTAAAGCCACAAGGAAAAAAATTCATGCATGGTTTGGGAAACAATCGAAAAAAGAAATCACGGGTATTTGAACTGGTGTTATACCGCTGAACTCCCTGGCTCGGTAGATCGTAGGGTAGCATCCAAGGAATATTATGTGACAGGCCTTAAGTTTCGAGGTGTCACGTCCCAGAGTTTTCACTGCAACATTCATTTTCAAACAAAATTGAAGTTATAATTATAGAGATATTAGAAATAATAGAACCATGGCTAAAAAACAACAACTAGTTCTCCATTTTGATTGTTGGGGATCTTGCCTGTTTGGCCCAGCCCTGTTCCACTTAACAGCTACAACTTAAGGCCCGGATACACTAGGGGACAAAGCTGACGCGCAACACTAAGTCTGGGTGACGCTGCAATGTTCCCCGCTGTCCCACAATGTTGTGTGCAACAATTTGCGCGATATCTACGTGCCGCGCGGCATGTTGTGTGTTGCCGCTTCCAAAGCGAAAACATCGCGCGTCATCCCGCGTCATTTGTACCAGAGTGCAATCGTGTGCGCAGCGTGCCATGTCAGTGCTGTGGGCAAACGAAATGGTGCTTCAACTAATCGAGCTGTGCCAGAAGTATGGGTTGTTATGGGACACTTCAAACCGTGATTATAAGAACAAAATAAAGAAAAATGATGCGTGGGAGGATATTGCCGACGCTCAAAAATTGCCAACTAAAGAAATAGAGGCCGAAGTGCATCATACTCTTCTCTCACAATTTATTCGTGAAAAGAGAACTACTGGTTGCGGACGATATGATGTGAATTCTAGTGCATGGTTTGAATATGAGGTGATGAAATTTTGCTAAAGGGGGCTACAAAT
This sequence comes from Vandiemenella viatica, assembly GCA_031002005.1. Classification (NCBI taxonomy): domain Eukaryota; kingdom Metazoa; phylum Arthropoda; class Insecta; order Orthoptera; family Morabidae; genus Vandiemenella; species Vandiemenella viatica. The sequence continues at coordinate 11,593,189 of JARYHS010007075.1, forward strand.
CCTGGTGGCATGAACACATTGGAGACATAAGTAAGTCACGATTACTTATTTAATCATCTGGTTCTACTGGTACAGAGCTAAAATAGTTGTTATATGCTAGGGTGGATAATTTTTTTGTCTATATCATAATTATGTTTAAAAATTATTCTGCCAGGAAACACTTCCTTGTTCACTTACAAAATATTCAGAAAAATTGATAATTATTTCCATAGCAGATCCAGAATAACATCTAAATTCAACATATTATGACATCCAATTTCTTGCTCCATGATCCTTCCACAATTTCGTGATCCATATTTTCAGAATCAAAGGTTACATGTGGGGTGTACAGTGATCTGGACTGACTAGTTCGCCTTAAAAAATTATGTAGGTTTACACACGCCATTACAAGTACTTCAGCCTTTGCAGGTTGGAGGGCAATTGGGTAAAGTGCGACCATTTATTTAAAATGATACGAACATGAGGATTGTATTAATGTGAATAAACGATTGTTCACTTCTTTTTTTTTTTGCATAACGCCTCGTCGACGTCAAGATCATGAGGCAGGAAAGAACTGAAGGCAAGGAACGGGAAGGAATTCGGCAATGGCCTTTTGAAGGAACCATTCATGTATTCACTTGGAGTGATTTGCAGAAACCATGGAAAACCCTAATTTGGATGGGCGGATGGGGATTCAAACCCGCGTCTTCTCGAATGAGAGGACAGATCACCACTCACCCAGCACGCTCGGTCAGCTGTTCGAAACCCTGATGTTCTTAGCTAGTGGCCCCAGCGTCGAGGTTTTAAAATTTCTCACCACTATATCGCCACACTCTATCATTAGACTTGTAGTGTAACGTAGGAATTTCAGTGATCTGAAGTACCAGTAACTTAGCAAGTACTCCTCTTCGGCTCTAGTTCTTTAGCTCAGTTTCGCGTTTTTCAATCCCCTCCGGTAACAAGTTCCAAAATTTCTGACTGTATTCTTATAACTATCAATATACGTATTTAGCTCAATCTGTTGCCAAAGAACTAAAATATTTTTGATCAATCATTCTTCTGTTTGTTGCGATCCTGAAAAATTTCCTATTTCAATTCCACAGCTTCGGCAGTTCTTTTAAAGTATTGCAAAATTCACACAAATTTGAATGTTCGGTACACTTTCCATATTCAATAAACAGTATTTGACCTCAAAAAGATGATAATATAAATATCAACTGATCAAATGAAAATGTAGTCACCAAAAACAATAACATAGACAGAACAGCTCCAAGTTTACAACTGATGTTGAGAACATTGTCGTCAACTTCCCCACAGACGCAACAACAAGGTCTCCAACATTAGACTCCGCCCACCAAATAACAAAACTGTTTGATCTTACTTCAACCAAAACCTCAACCTAAATCTCAACCACCAACCTGCCCACAGACGTTCAACTTAGTCTTCAACACGGCAAGTTGACGACAAGGTTGACAATCAAGTTGATCGTCTGTGGGCCCCTTTACTAAGGAGATACTAACACTGTACAAGAATCATCGAAATCTATTATTATCATGTCTGCTAGTTTCCTTGTAAGATTATGAGATTTCAATAATCATCAGTTCGCCATTAAAAAAAATAACTGTGATTACCTTATTTGTTTTAATATTATATCAATTTTAATAGCTGTACATATGGTGTTCTAATATAGGGATAAATCGGTAACTGGAAAGGGTCTGACCAAAAGAATTCTCCAGTCTGTTAGATCGTCCCAACAAAAAGGAAAGTGGTTAGATTAGAGAAATTATTTGGATTTACCTCCATTTTGACATGGTATGCAGACAAGATCCAACTAACATGGAAAAAACCGTAACACACACTCACTACAGAAGTAGGTAGGTCATTGTCTGTTTGACATGAGAATGATGGTGTTTCCTGGCATGAAAAGTGTTTTTCTTGTGAGGTGGCAGTTAGCCAGAGCACTAGCGTTTGAAGTTTAGTCAGTGCGTGGCGGAGACCGCAAGGATCGGCAGGGATACCAACTTTATAACCGAGAGTAAATGAGCCATAGATATAACCGTCACATAATGTACCACTCCAGATGTCCATCTCCACTCATAGCCTGGTGAATGGGAGGTAATGTTCGCGTCTGGCATTGGTAAAGATTCACAAACGGTTCCCTTCTCTCTGTTTCGACTGCATTTTTCCATGATTAATCGGAATCCCTCCAGGAGAATGCTGGGATGGCTCCTCCACAAAGGCAACGACCGAATTCCTTCCTCTTTCAACAGTCCTGTCACGCTGCTAGTAGTGATCTCAAAAGTTCTTGGCTCGATTGTAGATGGCAACACTATCGCCAAACTTCGAAACATCAAATTTCACGAAAATCTGGCGATAACAACCCTGCCAAAAAATATACAGGGTTATTATGATTGAAGTGATTCCACAAATTTACTGTAACTATGTGCAAGTCCCATTTCATGTTGCTTTGTTCATTAAGCGCGGTGGAGGCAGAGCTGTTGATCGCTCGCCGGTTGTTTTCCGGCCGCGGAATTTGCTGACGCGAATCGGCATTTTCCGAACTCCGCCGACGCGGATCAGAGGTTGCGAGGTCGGTCGGCGCGACTCGCGAGCTCTCTTGGCTTGGATACTTCGTTGCATTCACATCTGCTCTCGCACGGTTCCTCCAGCTGCCTAACTTTAACTTCAGTCGTCTACCTGGGGAAATTTTCACTACTTGAAGGCGAAGTGGACCCGCTCCTCGGCCATACCTTATGTAACATTGTGTCCAATAAATGAAAATTAGATGTTCGCGGCGCTAATTCTTTTCCGCAAGATTTTCCCGAACTCCAACTAGTTCTGCGAGTGATATATTAAATCGCAGTAGTGTCAGGATGTTTCTAAGTAATAACACTAGAAGATTGTAAGGAGCAACAGAAGAATCCCGAGGACGTCAGACAACTACTCGCTGCAGGTTGGTGGAACCCTTCCTCACGCACCAAGTCATTTGGCCTAGTTGACAACAGATTGTAAACGATTTACATGAAGCTGGGTTACATTCTCTGATCCCTACGCAATGTGTTCCATTAACCTTCTTTCATTGCGGGCATCGTTCAACCTGGTGTAATGCAAAACGCAAATGGACTCGGCCTACATTTGTGTTTAGTAACGAGACTCGAGTCTGTCTGTGGCAAATAGATATCGACAACACGAACGCAGGCGTAGTGAAGAAACGGCTTATTATTTCAGAATGTCAGATAGGTCCCGCCACTGGAGAAATGGTTTGGGGACAATCAGTTTCGACAACAGGACTGAGTTAGTTATGTTGCTGGCACAATGACAGCCCACCACTTTGTAAACGTGGTGCTGCACCCTATTGTTATATCCTTCACGTCCAGCATCCAAATCGCATCTTCCAACAGGATGATGCCCGTCTTGTTACTGCAGCCTTCGCAATACAAGCCTTGCAAGGGGTTACGATCATAATTTGGACTGCACGGTCCCCAGGTTTGTCCTTAATAGAGCATGTCTGGGATACCAGAAGCAGACACATTGGATCACAAGGTCACCCAGCACAAACTGTGCAACATCTGACTGCACAAGACATGCAGGCGTAACGAGACATACCCCAAGAAGACATTAGGACACTAATTGATTCAATGCCGGTAAGGATCCACGGATGAATAGGTGCTCAAGGTGGACGCACTTCTTACTGGCAACTGTTTCTAACGGTAATAAACTTAGCCAGATCCATTTCAATTCGTTATAATTTCTTCTGGAAATAACTACAAAACTTCCTAAAATTCCACCGATTCTGTATGGGTGTATCACTTTTTATTTCCGCCAGTATATAAGAAAGATGTAGTGGATTCGTATTAAAACGTTTGTCCTTTGTACAAGTGAAGTGCCAGGGGTTCGTATCTCTAGCGAGATTCTTCCTGAGTGATGATAAAAACCGTTGGACAGAACCGCACTCTACCTCTGGATTTTATGACTTTTCGTGGAATTTCGGCTATAAAACTCTCCAATATTACACGCTCAAACAATATGTGGAAGCAGAAATGAGTTACAGTGGGTCGAGTACTCACGTGTCGTCGTCCGCCTTGAGGACCCAGTCGGCGGCCTCGAGCAGCCGGCGCTCATGCAGGTGCGAGAAGGCCGCCTTGGTGCGCGCCCACAGGTTTCGCCTGCCCTCGGGCACGGGAAGCGCCACCACCGGCAGCCGCGAACCTGGAAGAGGTCGCCAAATGCAATACAGCAATAACAGGATACCACACACAAGGCTAAGAACCAACAGCCTCGAGCAGCCGGCGCTCGTGCAGGTGCAAGAAGGCCACCTTGGTGCGCGCCCACAGGTTTCGCCTGCCCTCGGGCACGGGAAGCGCCACCACCGGCAACCGCGAACCTGGAAGAGGTCGCCAAATGCAATACAGCAAAAACAGGATACCCCACATAAGGCATAGAACCACAATCTCTTAATTCTTTCACTAATATTTTTCCACTCTTCATCATCAGTATATGCATTGAACTTTTCCACAGCTCTCCTTGCCCTCCTCCTGTCATCCAACGAATAGCATTTCAGTTCCTTCATCATTTCAGTTACTAATTGTGTCCTGCAGTAATTTGCATAAATAAATCTAGAAGCCCTTACTTTCAACCCCCCCCCCCCCAACTCCTGTAGTTGATACCCAAAATGTGGGTCACATACTACACCACCATTTTTATGCAATAGTCTGACGAAAGCTTTGTAACCCAACTGTCTGGCCATTTTGGTAAGTCTCCACCCCTCCCCCTCACTCTCTCAAATAATTAAGGAATTTTGACACCTTTTCACACCAAATTCGTACCTACAATCCTGCCGCATTGAGTTTATTACCAAATGTTATGGCAAACTTTTTACATTTCAAGCCTTGTAGAATCAATTCCATCCCTATCCTATAATCACAATCAGCGTTTAGTTGTTTATCTGTGTAAATAAACTGACTTTTATTTGTTCATATTGACATACGCAGCGAGATATGTTGTCCAGACCACCCTGTAGCTGTTCAGGGTGTACTACCATTTTGAACCTATTATATCGCGTCATGTCATTTGCAAAACACCTAAGTTCTCACAGTAATCCATTAACACAGTCATTCATTAGAACAACGAATAGCAATGGTCCCAATGCACTGCCTCGGGCCAGCTAATGGAACCGCGAGACCAGCAGTGCTCACCGGTGGTGTTGGCGACGGCGCTGGCCATGAAGAGCAGCGTGTCGCAGTGGCGACCCCAGGTGTCGGCGACGGCGGCCGCCTTGGCGCTGTTCCTGGCACCGGTCATCAGCCAGCACAGCACGCGCACCCGCTCTCGTAGCCGCTCCGCCACCGTACGGTTACACCCTGCGGCCGCACCTGTGGGCCACGCATGGCAACGTGTCAGACTCACCACCTTTCATATTCCCCCGTGGCATAGCACGCGCATCCGCCCCTTCAGCCGCTCTGCCTACAAATCATAATGATAATCTCATCGATAATTCACATTTGGTTCAAAATGAGGGCTGAGATGGATGCCTTCGAAAGTATGACATCTTAACACCGCTGGAAGCCCGAAAATTTATTTAAAATTCGAGTTTAAAGGCCTTAAATTAAGTCACAGTAGTGACGTGTATCCCTTACCTTCCATTGTAGAAACGAATTTATTTACTGAATTGCATATATTTTTAAAGGTTTACATAGTGGTTATCACCAATTAAAAGTACATTAATATGACGTTCAAAACCAGCTTTTAATGTCGCTAATGGCCATTTTGAGTTTTGAGGCTACCTTTGGTTTTAATAAATGGTCCTGAACTTTTTAAAGAATTTTTGATGGAGTTCTGAGATGATTAAACCATTTTTAGCACTTGTTTACATTGACAACGTCATTTGCATTTTCAAAAAATATGGAAGATCACACCCAAAGGTTACGATCTGTATTTGAAAGTTTTAAACAAGCTAATTTAACTTTAACAATTTAAAAGTGCAATTTTACAGTTTTGGAATTAGAATATTTACGTTATCACATCACCAAGGATGAGGTTAAATCACATTCGAGGCTAGCAGAAGCAGTTTAGTACAGAAAATTTATCCAATATTACGCCCTAAAGGCCAATCCATTTACTAAACTGCTGAAAAAAGGAAAATTTGAATGTTCGAATGAAAGTGAGAAAGCCATGAATATTTTGAAAAAAGCTCCTAACAGTTATCCAGTCCTAATATTTGTGATTTCACTAAACCTTTTGTGCTCGCAGCTGACGCTTCTAATTTTGTCCTTGGTTCTCTTTTATCTCAAGTAATAAATGATGAGGAAAACCAATAGCATATGCAACCAGGAAATTAACTAAATCAAAAATTAATTATAATATAAATCAGAAAGAAGTATTTATCTGTGATTTTGAGTTCCAAACAGTTACATTGTTATATTTACAGGGAAAAATTTATGATAGTAACTGATCATTCAGGGTTAAAATGGTTGCTTAATCTCAAAGATCCATCAAGCAGGTTAATGCGATGGATTCTACAGCTTCCATAGTATGAGTACGACAAAAATGCCAATGGCTTAAATAGAAAAATTAGTGTAGTTAATAGTGAATAACCACCCTCAATTACAGAGCTACTTATCGAACAGGCTAAAGACGAAGAATGTAGCAAATGGAGAAACAGAAACGGTTTTATATCATGTTACCAAGTGTGGTGATAGGGTTACAGTACCGAAATCACTGAAAGTACCTATTTGCAAAATTGTATCATGACTCAATCTTATAAGGTCATTGTAATTTAAAAGCAAATAAGCAGCGAATAGCGACCGAATATTGGCGGTCGCACAGGAGAGAGGATGTACGAAAATACGTGAAAAGTTGTCCCAGATGCAATGAAACACACGGCCTCGGAAAAGCGAGAGAACCTTTGCAGTCACTAGCTGAAACGACAGAACCTTTCCAAAGAATCGTTCTTAATATTATGGGTCCCTTCAGAAGCAGTCAAGAAGACAACAGTTATATACTTACAATTTCTGTTGCTTTTTCCAGTTACTTAACAATGGCACATTTACCTGGCCAAACAGCAGAATCAGTAGCGAAAGCTTTTGTAGTAAATTGGATTTTACTTTATGGAATTCCGAAATCGATCATTTCAGACTAAGGGTCGTCCTTTATGTCTTCACTGTTTAAACAAGTTTGCAAATTATTAGGCATTGAAAGATTGTGAAACAGTAGTTACACCCTCAAACGAAAGATAATAATCATAGAAAAAACTGTTGGTAAAATCCTTAGTTACTATGTTAACAGAACTATACAATAATTGGCAATCAATTTTACCTGATTTAAAACCGTTTGATGCGGTCTATGGCAGAAAAATGAAGTCACCTATCCAAGTGTTACAAGTTTCTAAAAATATCGATAATCCAAACAAGTTTTTCCTTTAAGCTTTAAAATTATGGGCTTAGGTAGTCATAATAACCAGTGTGCATGCTTTCTTATCACAAGTCAATTATTACAATAAGACCGCAAAACCCCAACCATAAATCGTTAATGAGGAAACATGAGACGAAAAAATTCACTACAAGATTGATTGGCTCATACCAAGTCAAAGAAGTTTTATCTTCTATAATAGCAAGAATTCAACTACCGGATTGAACCATGGTCGTTCATCAAAATAGACTTCGGTTATATCATGGAAACCATCAAAATATTGTGCACACAAACGAATTAGTCGAAAACAAGGCACAACAGTCCAAACCAGTACAGCAAGCCGTGAATTCAGTCACGACAACTAACAGACATTCGTATGATTTACGCAGTAAAAATCTCGACTGAGCAGTTCAAACATTTCGGAAACCTAACCGTTACAATCTGAGATTACAGAAGTAAAGCTAACTATAAAATTATAACTGCATCCATAGTCATTTTAAGTTAATTCTGTGCATTGAGTAATACTTGAAAAAATAATTACAAGAAAAGATTCACACTTTGTATTTGTAGTCTTTGTCATTAGAATTATATTAAAAATTTAATTTATTTGTTTCGTCCACAAAGAGCTGGTCACATGGTGCCATCAGGCTTGCCATGACTTGGTTTCTTTGTGGATTTAAACAATATTTTGTAGCTGTTGAGGAAGCTCCACATTTGCAGCGAGCTGAAGCCAGGTGGCTGGACAGTAACAGGAGACTCGCTTACTGATGACAGAGACCTTCCCGCTGCGTGAGTGAGTGTGAGGCTTACGGACTGAAAGAAAACTCGAGGGCTGTGCGCACCCTTCTATATACTTATTAACTATTGCAACCGTGAAATAATCCTTAATGAACAAAACAAAAAAGTGAAAACAAAACCTTTTCTTGAGAGGTATGTTTGTAGAGTCATGGAATTATTCATCGCAAATTACTAGTATTATTTTTATATATGGTATATGTTAGTTAAAGGGGAAATATTTGGGAAATTTATATAATGACTATTTAAGTTGATTTAACTTCATACTGATTATCATAATGATTCTTATAAACTCCAGCGTTCATGAATAGTTAGGGAGTTAGGTTAGGTTAGGTTAGGTTAGGTTCATGGAGGAAGGAATATATGGAGACGACGCAAGGGACCTTCGCCACATACTGGAGTGAAACCGGGTGGAGACAAGTGGGGAGGAGAGGCCGCCATATTGCTTGACCAGAGAAACACGGAAATATGCACAAAAACCTCAAGGGAATCATAAGACAACCGTGGCACCGCAATTTGATGATGGATTATTACGTAACTCGACGAGACACATCAAAAATGAAGAATAAAATTTTTTGATATCGTGCTTAGTTCTCGAGATATACTGTCTCAAAAGAGTGGAGTTTCTGGTTGAAATTCAGAAGAAACGTGTCCCCAAAGTCAAATTTGGTGATAAATTCTTATGTAACACGACGATACAAATCGAACATAAACAATAAAAAATTTCGATATCTCGCTTAGTGCGCGAGATATACTGTCTCAAAAGTGAGGTTGTTAGGTTATGAGGGGATTCAACGATAACCGTGGCGCCGCAATTTGATGACGAATTCTTATGTAACTCGATGAGGGAAACTGAAAGTATGGAATAAATTTTTTTGATATCTCGCTTAGTTCTCGAGATATTGTACCTTACAATTGACGTGGTTAGGTTGAAATGCTGCCTGGACCAGAAAAAAACTATCGCCATATCCATATTTGATGATGAATTCGGACGTAACTTAATGAGCAGGTAATTCTTTTTAACTTGAATAACAAACTGTTTATTTCTACAGTCCTTAAATTTTAGTTGATGTTCAAATAGGTTATATTTTCACATTCTATTTCAGTAATTGACAAGGAAGATTTCAAAATCTAGAAATATACTTGCAGACATATTTACAAACAGAAACAAGTCATATCTGAAATTTAAGAAAAAAAGCATAAGTCAATGTTTAGAGCTTTAAAAAAAAAATACTTCATAAAACCTCAAAGTTTCTGAGCTTACTTAGAAGATATTGTACTGGTAGTGGCCTATATAATTTTGCTAGAAAAATCAGTACATTAAAAAATCAGAAGCTAACAGCTAATAATAAATAAATTGTTTGTTCTCTTCAGGTATACACCGCATTTCAACCTGCCAACATTTCCATTAATATTGCCGCTACAAAACCAAACTATGTAGACACATCTAAACACAAGAAATGCATCGCGAACTACATTTCCGTCAACAAAGTTTATTTCATCACGTTTAGTAGTTCGCACAGCACAAATTATCACGATTAATTTCATCGTGCAATTTCAGCGTCAACTTAAACGTGAGTAATGCATGCAGAATACCATATTCACTGTGTCGCGATGTAAACATGACCCGTTTAAATTAAATTTACAACATTTGTCTACAATAAGGCTAGCTTTTCAGGTGCAAAATAGTAACATATGATAATTGTCTACACTACACCAACAAAAATTTGAGAATAATATGATCCTATTGAGAGCAATGAATAAATTTATAGCGAATGGCACTAATGTTGCGGTTGCCTGTCAGATACTTCAAGAACGATAATTACAATGTGACTTACTTATGAAACGCTATTCCAGGTTTTTTCCTATCTCGTCTGTTTGTGCAACCATATGCATCACAACTTGGCATTATAGAAAACTTTAGAATATTAGAAAATGAAATATTCTCAGCAGCTGACACAGTGAAAACAGCCCAATGTTTTGGTACTCCTACGATATCTGCCGCGCAGGCACAGTTTTTTCACGAGGTTTCACGGATTTCGCGTTATCTCGTCTCCGTATATTCCTTCCTCCATGGTTAGGTTAGGTTAGGTTCATCAATAGTTAGGTTAGGTTACAAAACTTTAATTTAATTTAATTTAATTTAATTGCAATGAAGCACAGGCTCCGGTGGCAATTTCCCTACACACCCATCTTCCCCCTATCCTACACCCACCTACATTTGCCCTCTACAAATTTTATCTTTAAATTCCTTCAAAGTTTTCGGTAAATTATTCATCATTTCTCTTGGTAACTCATTCCAATCCCTGACAACCTTACCTAAAAAAGAGAATCTTCCCACACCCTTGTGCCTGAAATCGAGTGCCAGCTTGTGGTCATGGTCATCTTTTCCCTTCCATGCACTACTTTTCATACCTATTGCAATATCTTTCCATGCCTCATCACCAGTATATGCCCTGTACACTCCCATGACCCTCCTCATCCTCCTCCTGTCTTGCAATGAATCCCATTCCAGCTCCTTTATCATATCCGTCACTGATCGCATTCTGCGATAATTTCCAGAAACAAATCTAGCAGCCAGTTTTTTCACCCTCTGTATTTGATACATAAAATGAGGGTCCCATACTACACTACCATATTCGAGCAATGGTCTGACCAAAGTTTTGTAACCAAATTCCTTAACTTCTCTCGTGCATCCCCTCATCACTCTCTCCAACAAGTGCAGAACTTTGAAACCTTTTCCTACCACCTGTCCTATGTGTCCTGCCCAGTTAAGTTTGTTATCAAAAGTAATTCCAAGATATTTACATTTCAAGTCTTCAGCAAGCAATTCTTTCCCCACCTTATATTCATAATTAACCTTTTGTTTTTTATTTGTGTATCTAATAAGCTGACTCTTCTTTGCATTTATCTTCATTCCATGTTTTCCAACCCAATTAGATATCCTGTCCAGATCACCCTGCAACTGTTTACAATCCTCTATCGTTTTGATTCTTTCATACAGCATTATGTCATCTGCAAACAATCTAATTTCAGATAGTAAACAATCAACACAATTATTCATTAGACTAATGAATAGCAATGGTCCCAATACGCTACCCTGTGGCACACCCATTTTTACTTCCACTTCTTTTGATACTACATTTCCTACCTTAACTTTCTGTTTTCTACCTTTTAAAAATTCTTCTACCCAGCAAATGACTTTCTTATCCACTCCAATGGTTTTTACCTTATTTACTACCATTTTATGGCTTACTCTGTCAAACGCCTTAGACAGATCTAGTGCTACACTATTAATTTGGCCTCCCTTGTCCATTTCATCTGAAATATCTTGCATATATCCCACCAACTGAGATTCGCATGAATATCCTTGCCTGAAACCATGTTGCCTGCTTGAAAACCAATTACGTTCCTCACATATATTTCTGATGTGGTTGCATATCAATCTTTCCATTAATTTACCTACCACTGATGTCAAACTGATTGGCCTGTAATTCTCAACTCTATTTCTCAGCCCTCCCTTTGGTTATCAAATACAGGATTTGGAAGGTGTACAAACAAGAGCAGATAGTTTGTTTGTGGAAATTTTCGCAGGACGCAGTCAGTAACTGATATGATAAGGGGGCTGGGTTGGAACTCATTTGAGGATAGGGGGAGGGTGAAGAGAATGCTGGGAATATCGAGTACACATGTTGATGATGGAACCTGGAGGGATATTGGTCAAAGAATTAGGAATAGTGCGTGGAAGGGGAAAGGCGACCATGACCACAAGCTGGCACTCGATTTCATGCATAAGGGAAAATGTTTTGTTGTTGGTAGGGGTTTGAAGGATTGGAACAAATTACCAAGTGCAGTGATGAATAATTTTCCGCAAATGCTTAAGGAATTTAGAATTAAAATTTCTAAATCAAAATAGTAAATGGGAGGGGGGGGGGAATTTAATATTCCAATTACAAAAGAATTTTTCAAAAAAAATATGTTTATAGAAATGGGGTAATTGCCACCGGACTGTTAGCTCCATCGCAATTAAAAATTAATAAAAAATGAACTAATTTCTGTTAATGTCTAATGTCAAAGTTAATTGAAGAAGTTTTATACGTGTTGATTTAACTGTAATATTTTCATTTTTTTTGTAGTGGGAATTTAATAATTTTATAAGGGAGTAGTTATGTTTGAAGGTAATCATGTAGTATTGGGGTATACGTATAGTTGAGTTACATACCTAATTCGTTCTCTTGGATGTTATGGGTTACTTATGTTTCCCAATAAACACATTCAAATTTAGTGAATTATTGTGTATTACTTTAATGCCAAAATTGTTTAATGTGAATAAACCAATGATTTTATTGCAATAACTCAAGTGTTTACAGATAAAATTGTTTCATACACACATTTCTTCTACACTTTTTATAAATTCAAGAGCCAGATAATAGCAAACTGATTTTTTTCTAAATGCAAACTAGTTGGAATAGACTATAGTCAATTATGCAATGGTTTAATTATTAGTTTGATGATTTTTTCATTTGATGTGTAGATTTATAATTTTATAATCGTGGGTAATATCGAGCAAACCGCTAGTTGAGAGATCAGGTTTTGAAATCCCAAAGCCGTGTAGCAGGCGGGACACGAATCTTCAGGATGTGGGACGAAATGAAGAGGACATGTTTTGATTCTTTTACGTTTTTTTATTTAAATTCGCCAAGTCTGAGCCTAGGTGGCGTACCTGAGATTAAATTTTGGTTCTGCCAGCCGTCTGCTCAGCACCTGCACCAGCGCGTGGCTGAACCTGCACACGCGGCTTGTAGTCTCTCTCACTCGTATCTGATCTACGGTAGCGGCAAACACTGCCTCGGATCGTCTACGACCGATCGCCGCCTGTACCTGCTAATTCTCGTTCGACTGTCTGTCTCAGAATGTTTTCTTTTACAGAAACATACCCTTTGCTTACATTACGTCGCGTGGAGTTGGCAGGTGTATTTTTAATTGTAACTGAACCAATACGTATGTTGCAATAAACATGGACTATTGCGGCTTCAGTATTTTATTCGGCTAGAGCATAAGAAACTCCGATCCCACGCAGCACAAATTTAGGTGTCAGTTAGCAAAAGGATAAGCGTAGCACAAAGAAGAAGAAATGCTTACGAAGTCTTAGGAAGACATTACGAAAATGGATTTAATCAAGTACAGAATACCCACTAAAACCATCCGAAAAATGCAGACATTACAATTGTTAGAGACGTAGTATACGAGGCGCGTCCAGAAAGTAAGTTCCATTTGGTAATAAAATGAAATTGTACACAGATACAGAAGAAATTTTTATTCCACAAAATTCTACAACTCTTAAATTACTTTTCCACATAACTGCCGAAATTTTGCAGGAATTTGTCATAGCGTGGCACCAGGTTTTGTATACGTACCTTCTTCATAGAAATCTGCCGCCTGTGTCTTCAACCAGTTGGAAACAGTTTCTTTCAGCTGATCGTCATTGGTGAAGTGATGAACACCAAGGAAAGACTTGAGATGTAAGAACAGATGAAAGTCTTGCCAGTTCTTCTGTAACCAAAGGTGGACGCCCACTTCGTTCTTCATCGTGCACATCACTACGCCCGCCATTGAACTGTCGGACCCATCTTCTCACCATCGAATCACTCATCGCATTTGGTCCGTAAACATCGCAAATTTGCCGATAAATTACACTTGGTTTCACTTTCCTCGCATTCAGAAACCGAATCACAGACCTGATTTCACAGGTGGCGGGATTTTCAATCAACGCCGACATTTCAAACAAGCACAACAAAGCGTACGTAACTGACAGCGATCTTCAAATGGCGCACGTTCTTCCCCTTGATACACATCGTCTACAGCGCATGTGCGGAACTACAATCGCAGCGCTGCAGCGGAGATAAATTGAAACGGAACTTACTTCCTGGACGCGCCTCATATTCTCTCCACTATGGAGCTGCTATTCGTGGCTAAGTCCTCGTTGATGTTTGGAGTGATCCATTCTCCAAGGTATTTGTAGGCGTTAGTTATTCGTATCATTGCATTCCCTAGTCGAATTATTCTTGGGTGCATTTCTGATTTTGGTTATGAACTCACTTTTTTTGATGGAAACCTTCAACCCTAATTTAGCTGCTATATTGTTGAGAGGTGATAGTTGGTGAATAGCTTCCTCCACACTAGATGCTTCGTAGAGCGAGGTCATCTGTGAAGGTCAGACAGCTGACCAGTAGTTTGTCGTCTCTGCGACCAATTCTCAGACTGGAGGGGTGTTGGTAGTGTGGTCGTCCATTCACAAATGACTTGTTCCAATACACAGTTAAAGAGGATTGGACCTGTTCTGATTCGGACTTTGATAGTTTGCCACTGCACTTTGGATGTAGTGTAGTTAGGGTCGTAAAGTTCAGTGTTTTGTTGTCAAGTTGAGCGAGCGTTATGTCGGTGAGGCACTGAAGGATACGTTCCGTAAGTAAGCTGTGAATACGGAAACCATGTGAGCGAATGTTAATTTGCATGGGATTACAGGGGATACGTTCCGAATTTACAAAACAATCTTTATGTTATGAAGTAATATTCAACTAACATTCCTCTTTCCAAACTTTCAATGTTAGAATCTTTAAAATTTGAGCGAAGACGTTTAGCTTTCTCATGTTTTAGTTAACCTATATAAATGCCTTAAATGTGTTGCTTTATCAAACTTATAAATACTTAAAAGCCAATATTTCTCTCACTCTTTTTCGAATTTGATAAGTATATATTATGCCCTCAATTTCAGTAAAAATTATGACGTACATATTGGCCAAGTGATCAGATTTTTTTATCCTAAATAAACGATCTATGACACCGAGAGAAACCATTCTGTTTCACAAAGTGAAGTGAATACACACTGTAAAGTGTAGACTTTGAAGAAGATCTCATAACTTTTTGTCACTACATGAACACGAGACTTGGCCTATTTTTATAAGAATTGTTTTTGTGGGATCTCCTTTCTTTTTGTAAGTTTATAGCTTATTCTGAATCGCGTCTCAAATGTAATTATTCTATTTGCAAATCGATGAATAAGACCATTTAAGACATCAATATACATTACCGACAATGCCCCACTCTCTGAAAACAGTTTATGTGCGTCGTAGCCTAGCAATGAACATTGCCGCTGGTTTAACTACCACCACAATTAAATAACAAGTAACTTCCAAACTAACCGTAGGAACAAAGTATAATTTAAGGCTTTGGTTAAACTTGATTGCCTCTATATAGTATAGAAATCTCAGGTTTACAGCTTCATCCGGAGTAAAGTAATTAAGCCGCAAATATGTGACAGAATTTTTCATGTTTGTAATTAAGTAAATACGTGGAAAAACTCCAATATTAGATTTTTCTTATGATTTAGGGATGAAACCATGTATGTGTACCAAATTACTTGTTTCTAGTATTACTGGAAGAACAGTGGAATTTTGATGTCGGGGTGTTGCACCGAAATAAAATTTTGAATTTCAATAACTTACAAAGTAAGAAAAGGAAAGAAGTAAAATTTAACCTATTAGTTAAACATAGTAAGCTCACTCCACAGTGAAAATCTGAGGCATATAAAGTAATTAGGTTAGAAAGCAATTTCACGTTATGGGTAGGTAAGGGGTTAGGTATGGAAATTTACTAGTTTCAGACTTTGCTTATAATATGTTGGTAAAATGTTACTTGTGTACCAAATTTCAGCTTTCTACGGCTACAGGAAGTGCCTCATAGTTTTGATGATCATCAGTCAGTCAGTGAGTGACAAAATCCCTGAAGTTTGCATCCGAATAACATCCGAGCTAAGAACAGTAACAAAATAAAATTTATCACATTTGCTAAGATTGCTGATACCATGCATAACAGAATTTTGAGACATGTAGCATGAATACGACCGAAGAAATTGAGGTTCAAAAATGTTCCGAATCGCTTCCAGAAAAGGGTAGGCAGTGCCGCCGTTGACTCGACTTGGCAGGTGCAATTATGATTTAGGGGTTTAAACCATATGTGTGTACCAAATTACTTGTTTCTAGTATTATAATTGGTCGTTCTGCTGATTTATTGCTATTACATGAAACGACTCAACAAGGCATAAACGGACAAGCGTTTATGTGGCAAAACGACTTTAATCGAGTTTGATCTAATCTTTTTTATTTATTTTTAAATCTGTATTGTGAGAAATTATTGTAATGCTAATAAGACAAAGAGCTTCGCGAGCGGTGAGGCGGAATTTACCGAAAGCCAGAACGCCGCCTATAGCACGACGATTTCGTCAAAGAACAAAATTGTTTAGAACAGTGACTGAAAAGTCCAATCGTATGCTAATAAATAAATAGGTATGCCAGTGTTAAAATTATAATAAACTTAGTTCCACATCCGCAAATAACGAACTTTTTAGTCTTGAACGGAGAGAGTTGTCACAGTTACTTTATCCGCGGATGATGAAAACGAAAATAACTTGACTACATATGAAAAAAGAGACATGCATTTTTTGCAACATGTTCTATACATGTTGCAAGTATATTACAACTTATGCAAGCCTGCTGGAAAATGTGCTTGCTGAATTTGGTGCTTCCGTGCTGGCCTCAGTACAAGACGACGGTGGCTACCTGAGGAGGTTATGCTCTCATTCTCTTTGTGTCTAGACAGTGTAGCCGCAATAGTGATCGGATATGGGTCTCTCGAAATCCGCAAGTCACACGCGAACGTGTTCGTGGTAGCCTCAAAGTCGGTGCTCACAGAGTAACCGGCAGCCTACCTGTTGATCCGGTGCTGCTAGGGACAGACATTTCCCTGGGGGATGGATTTGTCGTGGTGGACCAGTCGCCTGGCCACCACGCCACTCTGATTTCATTCTCTTGGTTTTTGACGTGAAAACTTCTATTCTCTTGCTAAGCAACGTGACAATTGGTCGAACTTTCTTGTGTCACAAAATACCGTTACATTTAAATCGCTAAAAACTCCAGGGCCGAACAAGTGCGAGAGCTACGACAGAAAAGAAGATAATGGCGTACAACGTCCAGCGAGAGTCCAAACAACCACGGGACATCGAGGACAACATGGCAGCAGCAGAGAGTATGTATCAGCTCACCGAATGTAAATTATCTGTCTTCAGTTCGGCGTGTGGTTTTTAGTTATATTGTGTCCGTACTGTATTATCTGAACTGCCTTGTGAGCAAAACACCATACACTAGCGGAATCAAAAGAACATACTTTCTATCGTTACTAAACGCCAATTAACTAAAAAAAAAAAACCGCCATCAGATATGCTACTTGTATTTCATCGATAACATTTTTAATAAGGAAGTAAGTCAGGAGAAAAAAATATTAATGATTTTCAAAGTTGTAATAAAATAAATAATACACCACAAGTTTCAATCTAGTAAGTCTCATCTCCAGACTGCTAGCAAAACGTTATTATTTTGTTCGCGTAGGAACAGGATCGTGTTTGCGAAACACCTGTTTCCAACTCTTGCCACACTGTGCTATGCTGCCGCGTGCGAGGTTGGAGCTGGACATCTCGAGCGAAAGTAGTAGTGAAGAGGTGGAAGTGCAGAGAATGTAGAGGAAACTTGGAGAGGTGCTGCAGTGAGTCGCATTTCCGCAGCCTGACTCACATGATTATACAGGGTGTTACAAAAAGGTACGGCCAAACTTTCAGGAATCATTCCTCACACACAAACAAAGAAAATATGTTATGTGGACATGTGTTCGGAAACGCTTACTTTCCATGTTAGGGCTCATTTTAGTTTCGTTAGTATGTACTGTACTTCCTCGATTCACCGCTCGTATTGTGGACGGCTGTGATACAATACGCCATTCTCCAGGGCTGCATCAGCGCATCAGGGATTCCATGCGACGGAGGGTGGATGCATGTATCCTCGCTAACGGAGGACATTTTGAACATTCCTGTAACAAAGTGTTTGAAGTCACGCTGGTATGTTCTGTTGCTGTGTGTTTCCATTCCATGTTTAATGTGATTTGAAGAGAAGTAATAAAATGAGCTCTAACATGGAAAGTAAGCGTTTCCGGACACATGTCCACATAACATATTTTCTTTGTTTGTGTGTGAGGAATGTTTCCTGAAAGTTTGGCCGTACCTTTTTGTAACACCCTGTATAGCTTACCAGGTACTGTAACGGTAGCTGGACTTCGAGGACACCCTGCATTACTTGTTTGTCTTATTGCAGATTCTTCGTTTGCTATAATTTTATAAAAACGAGTGTAATTATTGTGAGGTGAGATGAGTTGATTGTACCTAGTAATACTAATTATGGTTATATGGAGTAATTGCCTAAGAATATAGTTCGAAAATGATTTCAAAAACATAAAATTCAGTGGGTAAAATGGAGGATTTTTTTGAGTGACATTGAATTTTGAAAAGAAAGGCAAAAATTTATAAATTAAGGGAAAGGCAAGTAATTAAAAAACAAGCCATCAACACGATCAGAACTGTGACGAAGTGGTCGCAAGACTACTTCTTGAGAAGTGCTAGCACTGTAATATATCATCCAGAGTACAACAACAACGGAAATATGTATTTAAAATTCTTACAGTAAACTCACTCGGAGGCTGACAAACATCTCAAAATCAGTATTTCTGATAGCTAACTTTAAAATTATATTTTTAAGGATAAATGAATTGTACATGTTTTGATTATATGCACACAGTAGCGGGTCAGTGGTGCGTGCGGGTACCGTGCGAGCGCAGCACTGTCGCCGCGGTGGTGGCGGCCGGCCCCTCCGCAGGGCTGCTGACGTCACGGGGGGTAGCGCGGCGCTAGGAAGAGGACCACCGCCAAGGCGAGGCCGGCGGCGAAACCCTGCAGGAAGGTCGCCAACTTGCGACGGAGGGCTGGACCTGCAGACACACCACAGACGTACTCTTCCGGTTGAAAGTTTCATATGGTGCGTGTACTGCTAGTTGCTCTGTGGATTGAATCTCTTCACAACGGGAGGGAGCCAAACAAGGAAGAACAATAGCGTAGTGACCAATAAAAGGAAAGAAGGCCACATGCTGGGTAATATTCTTTATAACTGTTAAAATTAATAGAGTACATGAAAATCTTCTGCTTTTTAGGATTTAGAGCAAGGCTGCCAAACCAATTTTGGAGATGGGACACAATTTCGATTCAAAGTTAGAGTGCGGGACACATAATACTTACCTATAGTTACAATAGTTATTTAAATATGACAAATATGTAAGTAAAAATCATCAATGAGAGGTTTTCTTAATGTTAATCAAGATGTAATAAACATGAATGAGACGTTTGCAGAGGTTTTTGAGCTAGCATATTCTAGACTGCTGCTGTTGCGGGCAAACTCAAATTCGGTGGCGGGCCACTTCGGGTTTAGAGAATTAGGCCCGTTTACACGCACGGTTTTTCCGGCGGTTTTGGAGCGTACGCTCCAGGCGCGCGCATCAATCCTTTACGTGTAAATGCTCGGTGGTCAGAGAGGCCTGGCGCGCGCTCCGAATGCGCACATCTGGCGCGCAGGTCTAACAAGGTCTAGCGTTTACACGTGCATTGTCGGTCTGCAGTCTTGATGCGTCAGTACAAGTTCGTTGTTGGTTCCAATTTCTGGGTGACTTTATTTAACTTTACCCTGCTTTGACAGATAAAAATGTAAATCTTGAAAAATGTGGTCAAGAGATAATTGGGAAGGATTTATAGAACTTTATAAGCATTTTCTATGTTTTTGGAAGGTTAAATCAAATGACTGCAAAAATAAAAATTTAAAAAATCGTAAATATGATTAGTTAGTAGAATTCAGTGGGGTAAATGTATGTGAAAGTGAAAACAAAGATTTCGTCACTGAAAGGATTCAAGAAATTCGGCGGCAATTCGAAAAGAACTGAGAAAAATAAATGCAAGCAATTTCAAATCTTGGAGGGATATTCAAGTTGCCAAAAAACGAAGAGTAGGAGGCTAACATTACTCTGCAGTTATGTTCTTCCTCATGACTGTGTCTTGTTTTGATATTTGTGGAGATACTAACCTTAACTTCACCTTTTTAGGTAAGGGTGTCAGGTATTGGAATAAGCTACAAAGGGAAATGAAGAGCAATATACCAAAAACGTTGAAAGAATTTATAGTTAAAATTTGTAGAGGGCAAATATAGGTGGGTGCAGGAAAGGGGGAAGATGGGTGTGTAGGGAAATTGCCTCAGGAGCGTGCGCTCCATTGCAAATTTAATGAAATATTATTATTATTAAAATGTAGTTATATATGGAACTGTCGTTTAGTAGGCAATTTTTTAAATCATCTGGGTCATTTATTTTCCCGTTGCTCTCACTAAAGAGGCATGTGTCCATATAGATCTCTAGTTTCGTGCCATCTTTCCGCCCTTATACACTTTGTTTATTTAATTCTTTCTGTAGCAAAACAAAAAAAATGTAAAGCAGCTCATATTGCTTAGTTAATGTCATTTCTTTTGGACGATATTTTAAATACACTTATAAACAAAAGCACAACTAACAAAAACAACAACGACCTAAAAACGAATATTGCAAGCTGGACCGTCTACAAAACTTTACAACCCGGCGGAAAGTCCACGCGCCACGGGATAACGGTCATTTTTGGCGCGTACGCTCCAGTCTGCAGTCCTGGCGCGCGCGACTGGAGTGTTGACCATTTTTCGTCGCACGCTCCAGGAGCGACGCTCCAACCTCACGCTCCGGCGCGGCAGTCCGGAGCGCCGTTCCAAACCGCCTGTTTGGAGCGTACGTGTAAACGGGCCTAATGCCCCATTGAGCGGTTCCAAGGGACGACAGTAAAAGGGCGAGGGCTGCTCGTACAGCGGACGGAAGGGCTCTATGAAGCCAGTGTCGCTACGAACTATTCCTCCGGCAATACTTCGTTGGCTTAATAACAGCCACAACAAGAGACGTTCGGCGCTGTTTGTCGAGATGCGTCAGCACTGTGACAAACAGGTCGCAAGACTGACTCCAGAAGATGGGATACCCCACAAAGTCACATGTACCGCAACATTTCATCGAAACACTGGAAATACGCATTTAAAATTCGCACACCCATCTCAAATGCTGAAAAAGTCACGAAATCACTATTGCTGATTACTAATTCTAAAATACCAAACTAAATTAAGTATCAAACACATATTAAAATAGACAACTGAATACTGGTACTTAACGAACTGAACTTCACCAATAACAGCGATGGACTGTCCAGTCGTGAAATTCTACGAAGCCAGTGGCGCCATGAACCATTCCTCGGATAATGTTTCAGTGGCGCAATAACAGCCACAATAGACGTTCGGTGCCGTTTGTGGGCACGCGTGAAATTCAATATCTTACGACAAGCATGTTCAAGGTGAATCGAAAGGAAATTGTACATACTGTGTAGATCATGTCGAGGGCCACTCGCGGGTTGGTTTTAGGCGCTATCGTCACGCTTGCCACAGTTGAACTTTTCCGCCTCGTCAGGAGCCACACTTGGTGTGTCAGCACCCGCTGCTGTTTGTCGCCACTTGTCTCAGGTCAGCCACCGACTGCTCTCTTCCAGCGTCAGTGATTCCTATGTGTCAGGGCTCAGGTCGATTTCAATCCAATCATATCTTTCCGACCACTTCGATTAGTTTGCGCAATCTAAGCGTACTTCCTCTCTTGACATCTATTGGCTGATGATTTGCGATGTACGCTCATATAATCTAACTTCGGGCTATCTCAACGTCTCTTGGAGCGTAAGGTTGGCTGTGCTAGTGGTGATCAACTTCAGACAGATTGCAGTTGGTAAGGTACCACTGCGTGATTTTATAGAGTTGGATAGTCACGAAACACTAACTATCGAAATTGCAAGTCGATTCGGTACAAACCATATCAAATGACTTAGCTTTCGCAAATTCATTTTACAAGTTCGCCGCTGAACAGTTTATTACGGAACAGTCCCTAAAACAGTGTGAATTATTGAAATAACTACTCGGTATCACAGTTTCTATTTTATCAGAATTTTAATAGTTTCTTTGAGTAAACAAACAACCACACCAAAATAAAGTTCGCATATTCCTTGCTGTAACAACCAATTTAATGAGTTCACGACACAGCAGAGTGGAACAGTTACTTCATTCAGTCATAGTCACGTGACCATTGCTTCTGTATCGTAATGCTTGAGCAGTTACAACTCCTAATGGAGTAATATGAGTCTTACACCAATCTGTAGGGTATTTCCTACCTTCTAGCTACTGAAATCTCCTGGACAGTTAAACTGGACACGATGGAGCATGCTTCATTCACTTATCTTTGTTCAATCACGGTGTACGTTTCAGGAGTCAGCTAATGCAATTGAGACGCAGTGAATGTTCCCTGCCAGGCTGAACACACTAGTTACTTGTTTTCACCCAAATTGTGAGTCGCGGATGAACTTTGCGCTGATTCCCCGATGGAAGTAATCAACCGCGTGTGACAATTTCATTTTCTTCATTTCCTCAACCTTAGGTTGGTGGGTACCGTGACTGTCTTCCCAGCTTCAAGTACTTGACTTTAATGTTGCCTATAAGTTTTACTCTTGGGCTTCCACTGATCCTTTCATGTTCCCTTCAGTCAAGCAGGTTCACTAGTCAGGATGACGAATCAGGTTGCAAAAGGAGCTCTTTCTTCTCCCGTATAAGACTTCATGGACTTTAGGAAAACCGGAAATAAAGAAAATTGAAGCATTTGAAATGTGGTGCTACAGAAGAATGCTGAAAATTAAGTGGACAGACAAAGTAAGAAATGAACGAGTTTTGGAAATGGTGGGTGAGAAAAGAAGTTTGTGGAAGAAGCTTACAGAAAGAAGAGACAGGCTGGTAGGTCATATTTTGAGACATGCGGGATTGGTTAATTTGTTAGTGGAGGGAACGGTCGAAGGTAAGAACTGTAGAGGAAGACAGAGATTAGAATATATGAAGCAGATAATTGAGGACGTGGGCTGTATGGGGTATGTAGAAATGAAGAGATTAGCACAGGATGGGAAAGGATGGAGGATTGCATCAAACCAGTCGAAAGACTGACGACAGCAAAAAAAAAAAAAAAAAAATAAGACTTCAACCGAGATGCGTGTTTTATTTGCTCTTTTGAGGACGATCTCGTCGCGCCCCGCCACTATTTCCTTTTTTTGGAGGGTCCATGTATCCGCCCCTTGGCTTACAACACTCTATACAAAGCCTTTCACGAAATGCTTTCCTAATTCCGTGTCGATGTAGACGTTCCCTACACCTGTGCAAATCGGGTATTGACCTCTCATATATAGTACATTTTCCATTAGTTGTGATCACACTTCCCTGTAATTCGTTTATGTGATTTACATCCTTTCCCAAATCTGTTTCGTTTTCAGTGCTATGTGATCTGCATATTGTATGGTAGCGAACAACTAGGCACTTAGAACTATTGTTGGTAGCTAAGAATTATTCTATTGTGGCTTCTTTAATATAGATCTTAAATACTAGTGGTGATAGTCTGCATCCTTGCCTTAAACCCTTTCCAATGTTTTCCTTCCACTTTTTCTTTGTGAGTTGATGCTAACTGGTTCTTATAAAGGGATAATGTTCTCTCCCAGGTCTATTTTTAGCTTTCTTACGATTGGGTGTTCCAGTTTGCGTCATCAAAGACTTCATATCAATTAACGCAATTACTATTGTTCTGTCCATATATACGGAATTTCGATAGTGGCTGTGATGTTATATGGGGTTTGGTATACGAATTAGCCCAATTTATTTTCATTTCGTAATACTTGATATATTTATCGATCCCTAATATGTTCATCACAACAATAATAACACCCACACAAAAAACTTTATCTGATCACGTGATCATATAAGGTCGAAGCACATACAGTTTACAAGGATTGTTAATACTAAGAATTTATAAAATAATGCCAGGCTTCTCGTGTGCCTTCTCCCTTCCTGAATATAATCGTCTAAAATATAGTCTTCCGTTTCCCTATACAGTGGTAGATAATTGTGATTTGTAGCGCTCTGCGGTCTTTGCACACCCGTGCTCGGTTCTTTTTTGGAGTCGGAATGATCGTCTACTTCTATATAAATCTGAGGCGGCATCACACAGAAACTAACAAGCAGTACTCCATGATGTGTCAGAGGACCTGTATTATGACTTCGCGTGACCAGGCGCAGGGCAGGGAATGCAAATCTGATGTAAACCTAAACATTTTTTAGTGCCATATTTAGTCCAGTATCTGCGAGTCCACGAAGAAAGGGCTTCACTGTTGATGGTACGACACGATACATCAGGTACGAAACGCGAATTTCGTACGCCATGGTAAGACCCCGCGTAGAAGAAATCGAAACTCAAAAATCATAAATTAAGAATTTCCTGAATGTATTGTGGTAGGACGCGACGTCCGTTGATTGGTTGGCTACTCGAGTTAACGTTGTTGTAAAAGTAGCTAGTTCGATAACCGCCACGGTCAGTTTCTTCTGCGTCCGTTATTTATCGCAATACGCATTTATTTTTACAAACATTCATCAAATTAAACAATACTAAACATACTGTTGATTTGTTGTTACTCTTTGTATCGTTGAGACTTATTTTATTTCCCTTACAGTTGGTTATTTGTTGATAAATAAATAACGCTAAAGCAGTTGAATGTTTGTGCACTTATTGAACTCTCGAACGCGTTTCACTTCTTTTACAGAAGCATCTTCGGCGGGTTCTCATTTTTGGTTTATTGCATTAACTTATGCTCCACTCTCATCAGCAGTGATTTTTGTTTCCTTTGTGAGAAGTGATTCATTTTCCAGATGGTCATTAGTTATTTCCACTGGTGATTATCACAACAATGCAATGCATTGCACTGTACTGTATGTTTCTTAGTAATGGCCCATTGGTTATTTATTTATTTAGTTTTCTAAACATGCTGAAGCGAAATGATTTAAAAGTATTCTCACTATAACATCGCATAATAGCACCCGATTAGCTGAGGCGGTAAAAATGTGTGTAAAGAAGTACGCTGGTAAAACGATTAAGTTTTTAGACAAAAATATCAAAATCCAGCTCTGATGATGGAAAATACCCGTCTCAAGATAACACATTTGACGTAGAGAACAATACAAAACAGGTTAAGGAATAATTCACACGGATCGATTTTTTTTTTGCATATGGCTTTACACCTCGTAGACATCAAAATCAATAGGGGCGGGTGAAGACTGGGGACAAGGAACGGGAAGGAATTCGGCCTTGGCTATTTGAGGGAACATTCCCGGCATTCATCTGGAGTGAATCGGGGAAACCGTAGAAAACGCAAATCTGGATGACCAGACGGGGATTCGAACGGCGTCCTCTCACTCGGCCACACGGTTCGAGGACAGATGGCGGGCGCGACATCCTTAAATTGTATTATTTTCATTTTATTTTTTCGCCTGCAAATTTTGATACTTGAACGGATATTCACCACAGAATAAGTAGTAGCAAATCGCAGGAACAATGGACCACGAGTACTAGGTCTCAGAGCAGAACGTTTCGGTTTGAAAGGGACTGGAATATGTATGTTACACAGGGAAGGAGGTGTTACGAATCAAACCTCTCACAGGGCTGGACGAACCGCAGGATAAGACAGTAACACTGGGGGTTCTGCTTACACGACGTTTCGGGTTATTTGCTGATCGGCGTTGACATAGCTGCCTACTAAAGGCAGTAATCACATTAAAAAGTTACACAACAGACCCGCCGGTGTAGCTGCGTGCCTTGCAGGGGAGGCACACTGGGACCAGGCTCGAGTCCTGGACATCTTCAGACGCGAAAACACTGACGAAATCATCCACGATGTCATCAGTACGACTGAACTGTTGCTACACATCAATATTCACAGGAAATTATATGAGGCCCAAAACTAATGGGACGACGGAAGAAAGACTATATGGCTCCTTATTTATTATTTTCCATACTCGTCGACCACAGCGGAGGATCGCAGTACTGTGCAAAAAGTACATCGTAATCCCTTCACTTCCATCCGAGAACAGCTAACGGACTCCTGCGACATTCTGAGTCATCCCGCACCATTGACACCACAACGTAGACGGCTGATCAATGGCGTCGTACTGTGTTCACTGATGAATCGCGGTTCTGCCATACCTCGGATGACCATCATCGGCAAGGATGGCGGTGACCTGACGAGAGGACCCATTCCTCCAATATTTTGAAGAGGCACAGCCGGCGTCATCATTTGGAGAACTGTCGGGTTTGACTTGAGGTCACGGCTGGTAGTGATTGCGGGAACTCTGACGGCGCGACATCCTGATTCCTCGTGTGTTACCTCTCATGCGATAGTATCGTGGTGCCACGTTTTAACAGTACAATTCTCGTCCACACATGGCTCGTGTCTCTATGAACTGTCTGCGTGATGTTGGGGTACTACAAGCAGTGGCGGCTGGTGGGTTATCAAACTGGTGGTGCTCCACAAAACTTGACACAATCGATAAGACGTGATAAAATATACCTGTTTTTATCAACTTGTTCATTATACTTTTGGATATTGCTTCTATACACAGAATCTAGCTGATTACGAATGTCGACCGTGCCTAACACAGACAAACTCATTACATTTTGTAGGTGTACTTGTGAAGAATCATGTTTTTTTTATTTTTTCACTCAAATGCGTCAAATCCTTGATTCCTGTTTCTGTCCAAATCGATTCTCCGCCAAAAATAATGCAAGGAAAACAAAAGAATGCATTAAGACGCTCACATCCACACAACCATTTCTTTCTATTATACATTTCACTTTTAAAACTTCGTGTAAATGCTTTATTTTTCGATTTGCACTCTTGTTTTAAATTTAAAAAGGGCCGTGGCGGTCCGGCCAATTTTATGTTCACTTTATTTTGAAAAGTTCTGTTATTTTCTTTAATATAATCAATGTTTATGCTCATTTTCACTAACACCATACACAGTATAGAATAAAAGTTCTCGAAAAAAATCGAAACAAAAACTAAAAACAATTATTTACGGTAATATAAATAAACAATTATTAGCGCGTCACACATACAGTGAAACTATACTGATAGTCTAATAACGAGATGTCAATCATGGCTGCCGTCGCCTCGCGCGCGCCCATGCCAGCCAGCCAATTCGTCAAACATCGGGTGCTCTCGGCAATCCTCGGTTCGCACGTGCGGCGCTCGACAACCGACTCATTACTCGGTACGTTTCTATGAACTATCTTTTGTTTCACGCGTCAGGCGTATTAACTCGTATCACCTACAAGTTGTATTAGCAGTCCTCGTGCACTCGCCGAAGCGCACGAGAATTTGTCTTTACAGGAAAATAAGTCTTAATAGTTTAGTAAAGCGCTCAAACTGTTTCACCATAATTGGAGATTTAATTTTTTATACGTTTTTGTTTTTGTATGTTTAAAAATAAATATTAAAATGGTAATATAAAAATAAAGATGAAGTAGGTACTTAATATTTTGTCATTTTTAAATCTTTTGGATTGGTGGTTCAGCGCACGAGCGCACTTAAGGTACAGCCGCCACTGACTACCAGCAAGTTCCTCCATAGAACATATGTGAAACCAGCTCGGACGTCAACTCCGTCCAGGATATGAAGGGCCAGTTACAACAGTTGTGGCCAGCTTGCCTCAGGAGAGGATACATCGTCTTTATGACACCCTTCTCAACCGAATCCAGCCAGAGGGGGTGCAACGTCATACCGATAACTGGGCTCATATTGCCGAGTTCTTTGTAATTTCAGTTGATTTTGTGATAACTGAGATAACATCACGCACCCTTTCAACCAGAGAAGTTTCGTTTCCCCCTTCCGGACGCTTCACCTTTTTTGTCAGGCAGTGTTTTTATAGATTTTACCGTCTCGATTACTGAGTAAGTGTTCTTGATTTTGGGTAACTGAGGAGAAAAAATTGTATGGACTAAAGTATAAAAACCCATTTAATGTTGTTACGTGATGTAGGTATACTTTACGCTACAACCACACTCTGTCACTTACGAAGGCTTACAATTTGTTCGTAGCGGACTTCTCTATTTTCTTTCACTCCCGATGTCAAGTTATTGTAGATTTTGTGTTGTTTCAAAGCATCTGTTTTGGATTTTTTGAATATTTTGTCTTGAAACTTTTGTCAATGTGTGCCATCAATGTAAACTTAATTGCGCGTAGTAAACGTGAATTCTTTCGGTGCTATAAGTAGCTTATACCTGACTACGCAGCAAAAATTATTAAGTATACTGATACATCTTCCTTTATTTCTCAGCTTCTGAACATAACTTCGAAAAGATGCAGAACTGTCTTTTACTCCAGGTAATATTGCGCTGAACGACATTCAAAAGTGAACACATTTTGCCCAATAGTAATTTATGCGTACAATTAAGCAGTAAAAAAAATAAGTAACAGTTGATTTCTTGTACAAGGCTTCTTATTCTTTTCTTTTTTCGAAATTACAGAGTTGTGACATTTTTTAGTTTATTATACGTATTTTCGCGGTTGTTGCTCACACAGCCGTAATTTTAAATCTATAATTTCCTTCAAAGACGCCGGCAACAAATGTGTATGCAGGCGGTGTTTCACCATCGCCATATCAGCACCTGCCATGCACAACTTCCTTCGAAATCGTAGCGGCAAGATGTGATTCAGCTTACGCTGCTGAAGTTCACTCTCCCTTCGGCCGCTGTCACAGGAGCCACAATCTTTCTAATTAAATTTTCTTGATTGGCTTTTTTTCATATTATATTTCTAATATTGCTAATGGCATGACCGTGATATTGCCGTCTCCACATTTTGTGATCTGGGTTTTAATGTGAGCAGTATTCTAAAAGTCAGGGTTGACAATCTCTCGTTACGAATATCGTGCTGTGGTTCGACGTGTGTGGAACCTGCATAGCTGTAGATGTTGCTAAAGTGTTGAAAATAGCTGAAAATAGTATCCACTAGGATGGTGCAAGCTTATGGCGCAGAAGAACACAGTGTTCTCCACGTTGGTACACAGAGCAAGGGAAATTTCACACGCTGACAATCTGCCGGCCGAGCTTGAACATCTCCGCCACACTTTCATGCGGAATGGATATCCGATCCCATTGATAGAACGAGCACTTCGGAGAAAGGCAGATAAACGTAATATTGAGCAAGAAGAACAGCCTAAAGATCTTGCCCTCATCCCGTATGCAGGTAACATCTCTCGGAAAATCGGCAGGATTTTGGCACAACACGGAATAAAGTACATTTTCCACCCTCGTGCCAAAATAAGGGATTTACTGCGTCCTGTGAAAGATGATTTGTGTTTAAGAACGCCGGGAGTCTATAGCATGCCGTGCCAATGTGGGAAGTGTTATATTGGCCAAACCATCCGCAACATCAAGGCCCGTGTGACTGAACATCAGCGCAACATCTGGCTGTTTCAGCTGGAGAAATCTGCCGTGGCACAACATGTGATCGAAAATGGTCACAGTATGGATTTCGATAAGGTGAGAGTTCTAGCTAAGTGTTCCTTCTTCTGGGAATCCGTGATTAAAGAAGCTATTGAGATACGTCTGAATGATAACAATGTAAACAGGGACTTGGGTCTGTGGCTCAGTGACGCATGGAAACCTGCTTTTGCCATTCTTAAGCAACCTAGTGTCTCGCTAGGAGAGTGGAGGAGCGCCATTCGCTACGCAGCAGCAGCACAGCACCAATTACTGCCTTGTCTTTGAAGGCAGGTGGAGGTGGAGGATATTGTCCGAAGACATTGCCTCCAAAAGTATATGGATGGTGCAAATCTTCACTGTTGGTTTGGCTTCACGGTGGTGTATATTATTTGATTAGATTTAATGGTCTCTTATGACGATCGATGGTTGTGTCATAGCGACCGATATTGTGGACTTCTGGGTTTTTGCTTCTATGTGTACTTTTGTAGAAAACTTCGGCTATTTGTTTGAACCTATCATGAAGATATGGAACTCCGGTGGCTTC
Source organism: Vandiemenella viatica (assembly GCA_031002005.1). Taxonomy (NCBI): domain Eukaryota; kingdom Metazoa; phylum Arthropoda; class Insecta; order Orthoptera; family Morabidae; genus Vandiemenella; species Vandiemenella viatica. Next base: position 11,623,286 of record JARYHS010007075.1, read on the forward strand.
ATGGAGTGCATAGGTTGGAAATCTGGTTGGAAGATGTAGAGCTCTCTTCAGTGCCCTGTTTTGAATTGTTTGTAATCTGAGTATATGGCTGTCAGCAGCGTATGCCCACACTGGACAGGCGTACTCTATAATTAGTCTTACTAGGGTGGTGTATATCTTAATGCCAGTGCTTGGGGCTAGATTATTGTTTTTGTTGAGAAGCGAGTATAGGCTGTGAAGCCTCATGCTTGCTTTCCTGCGGATGTCATTAATGTGAGCTTGCCAGGTTAGTCTCCTGTCTAGCAACACTCCTAGATAGCGTGCAGTAGCTGACCAGGGTATGTCATTACCATGAAGGTGAAGAACGGGGTCCGGTTGACGTAGTTGACGGGGCCCAAGTCTTTTGCTGATCATTATTGCCTGAGTCTTGGCTGGGTTAATATCAATCCTCCATCTCCGGGCCCAGGCCTCCGTTACCTGGAGGACTTCCTGAAGACGGCGAATGGCTAAAATTTTGCTGCGGCTGGCTGTGAGGTAAGCTGTATGGTCAGCGTATGTTGCGACCAAAACACCATTGGATGTGGGGACATCAGCAGTATATAATGAATATAAAGTCGGGCCCAGAACTGAGCCTTGGGGAACACCAGCTTTCACTATTCTTACACTTGAGAAGGCTCTATCGACTCGAACACTGAAAGTGCGATCAGTTAGATATGATCTTATTAATTTCACGTATAGTCCCGGGATACCCTGCTCATATAACTTAAGTAGGAGGCCCGAGTGCCATACGGAAACAAATGCGCGTGAGATGTCGAGCATCACCATTGCACAGTATTGTTTGTGGTTAAATGCTTTTGTGACAGCTTCTGTTACTCTCATCAGCTGCTTAGTAGTTGAGTGGTCGCGTTGAAATCCTAGCTGGTGATTTGGTAAGGCATTTGTGTCCTCAATATGAGTGGACAGTCGTTTTAGTAGTAGCCTTTCGAATACCTTGCTGATGGCTGGTAGAAGGCTAATAGGTCTGTAGTTTTGCGGTTGATGTGCGTCCTTCCCACTCTTGTGTATTCCCACAACCACTGCATGTTTCCATCTGTTAGGGAACTGTTGTCGGCGGAGAATGGTGTTGAAGATTTCTGCGAGGTAGACTGAGGCCTCAGGAGGCAGGTGCTTCAACGTTCTGTTACAGATCTCGTCACGACCAGGAGCTTTGCGAGGGTGGAGATTCTGCAGGCTGCTGATAACCTCTTCAGGGGTAATATCGTCCATTTGAAATTCATCTTCTGCTTGCAGGTATACCCTCAGCCGACGGTTGACTTCGGCGAGGTGTATGGGGTCTGCGTTTGTTTGCGACGGCCGAAAATTTGTTTCAAAGACATCGGCGAGGGCATTCGCCTTGTCTTCAGGAGTGACAGCTAACCCATGGTTGCCATTGAGAGGAGGAAGGCGCTGTCTTCGTCTGGTAAGCTTTCTTGTTTGAAGCCAGAGTGACCCGTCCTCTGGACTGAGCATGGATACTCTTGCATCCCACTCTCTATTTCGGTGCTGCAGCAGGGAAGTTTTTATTTCCCTCTGTAGTCTGTTGAGCAGCCTTCTCGTTGCTTGGTTTCTCGTCAGCTTCCATTCTTTTGCAACCCTGTTTTTGTATCGTATTTCAGCCATCAGTTGAGGGGGAAGCTGTGGAGTGGGAGCTGACCGAGGTGTCCTAATGGGTGTTGAAGCGTCAGTGGCCTCTTTGACTGCTGTCTCGAAGAGTTCGAGTGCATTGTCGATGTTCGTAATTTCAGGTTGGTTCGATAGTTTGTTTTGGAGGATTTCTTGGAAAAGCCTCCAATTTGTATTTTTGTAATCCAAAGTAGAGTGCTTCAGGGTCTGCCATGGTCCGATCTCAATTTCCGCTGTAACCGGGCAGTGATCGGAGGATAGCCGGTTTAAGGCTGCAGTGGCGACATAGCCCTGAATGTCCTTACTAATGAAGATGTCTAAAACATCTGGCCGTTGGCCGTTGCTTGGATAATGAGTGGGTACGTCTGGTGCCCACACCCCCATATTAAGTCTGTTGGTTAGTCTTCTCAGGGTTACTCCCGCAGCATTAGAGTATCTGCTGTTCCAGTCGGTGTGTTTGGCATTTAAATCTCCACCAATCAGGAGTTTACCGCCGATGGAGGCTAAGGCCGTGAAGTCATCCTCGTTGAGCTGATGCCGTGGAGGACGGTAGCAGGAGATGATCGTTAATTTTCCGTTGGAGGTCGTCACTTCAACACCGACAGCTTCCATCTGTTGGAGTGTGGGTATTACGATCTCGTGATGAGGGATGTTTCGTTTGATGTATAGGGCTACTCCTCCGGCGGCGGTAGGCCTGTCCCAGCGATAGCAGTTGTAGTTCGGCACAGATGCTCGCAGACCGGGCTTAAGATAGGTCTCGGAGACAAGGCATACGTCCACATCCTGGTCTCGTAAAAACTGATGAAATTCTGGTAATTGACTATAAATGCTGTTGGCATTCCAGGCGCAGAAAGATAAAGAGTGTATCAGTGGTCTAGCCATGGTGGTTGCAGTGGGAGCACTTTGGGGAAGCCAGGGCTTTCGTCACGGCGCTGGTCATCTTCTCCAGCTGCTCTGTAAGGTTGGAGACCATTTTTAGTGCAGACTCTAGCATCCTGGTTAGCCTGTCGATACTCTCCTGTGCTTCGCTGGTTACGCCTTGATTCTGTCTCTGTTGGGAGGCGCCTTGTAGGTTTGCATGTAGGTCCTTTCTCGGCTGTAGCGAGGCATTCTCGGGTGAGCCCATTTCGGGGAAACCACCTGATAGGGCAGATTGATCCTCAAGGGGCCTCTCCTCTACTCCCCTTGGAGGATGACTCTTCCCTGGTTCGCGCTGTGGCCCAGCCTTATTTTTAGGTCTTTTGCGCGGCTTGGATTTCTTCTTCCCATGGTTAGTGAGAGTCTGTTCTTTATCTGTGACAGCGGTACCATTTTTCTCTATGGCAGTAGTGCTTTGTTGTGGTGGCACTGCAGTTGGTGGTTGTTTCTTGTCTGGTGGCCTTTCTTGCTCACTTGTTGTTCCTCTTTGCCTATCACGAGCCCTTTTGAATGCTGGGCAGCCCTTATAGCTGGCTACGTGCCCAGCCCCGCAGTTTGAGCATTTGGCCTCGTCCCTGCCTTTCTGAGATGTACATTGGGTAGACTCATGCTGTCCGGCACATTTTACACAGACTGGCGGCATTCTGCAGTTTTTGGCTACATGTCCAAACAGTTGGCAATTGTAGCACTGAGGAGGACCAGTTGAAGCCCGTAGCTTTTCCACCTGGACCTTAAGATGGCAAATCGTTTCTACGCCAAAGATAGCCCTGTTTTCCTGGCAGTCGATTAGGGTTACCAGGAACAGTGGCATGATGACGTTGGTGCCTGGTCTTCGAAGTTGTGCCACAGACTGGATGATGAACCCCATGTCAGTAAGCTCATTTTTTAATTCACTTGTTGGTAGAGTTCTTGGGATACCCCTGAAAACTACTTTCAGAAGAGGAGCTGCTCCAACAGGGAATGTATAGTACGGGGTCCCTCTTTCCTGTAGCATCCCTGTGGAGGCAGTGTAATCTTCTACTGTGGTGAAGGTGAACTTTATTTTGTCACCGCCGGCGGACTTGGCAGCAAAAGAACTCTTCACCACTGCTTCTATTCTGTCATGCAGGGTCTTATAGTTTTCCTCAAATTGGACTACAATCGGTGGGATGTGCACCGATCTCGGTTCAGTTGGTGCTGGTGTGGCTTCTGTTGGTGAAGGATCTGTCTGTAGTGGTTTAAACTTGTTGGCTGTTTCAACCACTGAGAGATTCTGAGCTAATGTAGCGGCTTTTGCTGTACGCCGCGGGAGCTCGAAGCCATCATCAATTGGTTGGTTTGACAGTGGAAGGTTTTGCTGCTCATCATCAATATCAGTTCCGGTCATCTCGGTGGCACCAGTGGGCTCGGCTGTGGGACGTCTCTGAGTTGGGGAAATTTGTGATTGAACTGCATTGACCAGTGTAGTCCAACCTCTAGACTTCTTGGATGTCTCTTTTGGGAGCCGTGTAGACATCTTTCTCATACAGGCTTTAACCATCCTCTTCGTGTGGGCTTTGCCTGTAGTAGGAGTTACTGCACTGCGTTTTGAGGATGTTATCCCAGCGTTGATGTCTTCTTGGTCTTCTTCGGAGGAGTTGTGAAGGCAACTTCCTGGTGCTGAGTCCTGTGGTTCGGCTATAACTGGTGAGGGCGAGCGTGGAGAGTCAGTGACGTCAGCCGCAGTAGTAGTGCGGAGAAAGTCTGCCGCTGAAGACATACCCTACTGTTGAGGTAAATAACAAGGAGGGATATTGCTCTGGACCCTTGTTGTCACCGTTAGGTTTGCCAGGCCCAGGAGCAATCCTAAATCTTGCGCCAGGGGGTTCCACTCCCGCAGGAGTGGGCCGTGTGGCGGTAAATCCCTAGTAAGCTCAGGGAAGGGAGGGCAAAGGATGTCCCCAAAGAAGAAGAAGAAACCGCTCACTATATTCTCCACTGAAGCAAACAGTGCCCGCATACGCGAGCAAAGAGTTGATAACCTCGGTGCACTCGTATGCGAACCGCTGCGAGTGAGTGAGTGAGTGGCAGATCCGTAACCGACCCCGTCTACAGCTGGGTCCGTAGCCGACCAATTACCGACAAGCATAATAGAACCGGGGTTGCAGTCAGCCAATCAGAAGTCCGCATGGCTCCCTATGAATTCTCGAGTTAAAACATCATAATTACTGCGATTAGACAAACAACTGACGTGGAGGACCCACATAGATGAAGCGAAGAAAAGAGCCAAAGCCAAACTTACCAACCTCTACCCAATCCTTAGAGGAGAAGGTATAAGGACAGAAAGCAAAATACTCATCTATCGTGCCATTGTTCAAACAACATTCTTATACGGCTCCAAGCTATGGAGTATGGCTGCCGACTGCCACATCAAAAAGCTACAGGCACTCAAGAACAGAGCCCTACGTGCCATTGTTGGTGCACCATGTTACCTTCCAAACTGGAGAATCCGGCAGGACCTCCACTTCAATCCATTGACCACAACAATAAAAAACGCATCAGACAGATTCTATTTCCGATGCGAAAATTCAAATTACCCCGAAATAGCCACCATTTGAAATATACCATCAGAAACCCTACCTCGTCGACACCCCAAACAAACCATCAACTGGCAATTCCACTTCTGACCACCATGCGCTCTAATCCTCCATTAAATGTAAATAGGCCCCTAAACTTTATTCTAGGCCCCTTGTAAATAAACAACAACCTAAATTTCATCCTTCACTAGAGATAAATAGGAATAGGCAAAAGGATATGTAGCTGTTAGGTCCCACAAAAAAAAAAAAAAAAAACCCTCCACTAGTTGATAGTTAGATATAAGTATCCATCATAAAACCAATCTACAAACAATTCAGATTATCTTATATAGCTTAGGACAACTACATTTTCACCAGATTCTCAACTTAGACCTAGACATTAGCCATAGGATTCCCTGGTGCTAAGGACGACATGCAGCTTGTATCTGCGACAACTCACGGATGGATGGATAATTAATGGTAGTAAATGTTGAAAGACTATACTTCACTATACATTGCCCACTTTAGCAATGGGTAGTAAAATTGCACGATAATGATGACTGCTCTGCTATAATGTGGGAGTCCTTCATTAAAGAAGCTATTGGGATTTATCGGTGGGAGAATAATGTGAACGGTGGCAGGATGTTCACAGTGACCTTATGTGAACATTGACGCGTGTAGACTATCTTCTTTCCATTCTATAATAACCATGGATTTAGCTGATGGATAGTAGGATGGCGGCGCTCACGGCGCCTTTTTTTTTATTATTTGTGCCTCATGTTTGTTATTGCAAGCCCCGCTACCTTTGGTATCTTTTCTTCTGTGTGTTAGGTGTTGCTCTTTTGTTCTCTTTGGAGGCGAAAACCCTTAAAGCCTCCTAGGTGTGTATGCAAGATAACGGTGTTAGGTATTAAACTTTATTTTATTCAGGTTGGATAATGGGTTTAGGTAGTTATCTATATTTTATTCAGGTTGGAACACTATGCTTAAAGGGACTTTATATCGGTGCCATCGTTTTGGCATATAATTACCAACGTTTCGTAAGCTTTCTACATTATCTCTATTTTTGTTAATATTCGCGTGGAACCTCTCAGCTTGCTGGAATATCGCTGTGTGTATTTTAGGTACATTCGTCCATTCATGAAGGTCGTCCGTTCTGGTAAAACTGTTCGCCTGTAAAATTATACGTAAACTTCTATTTTGGATCCTTTGCATTTTTTGAATGTGGATGTGGCTTGCTGTACCCCATACCTCACAGCCATATAGTAACGTAGGTCGAATTATGGTTTTATACAGTCGTAATTTGGTATCTGTTAATAACTCTTTACTATACAAAATCGGATATAGGTTCATTAATGTTACGGGGGTTTTGTGGCACTTGCCAGTAATATGGGTGGTTGTATAGAAGTTTTGAATCCAGTGTCACTCCTAGGAATTTATGTTTCTCCTTCCAAGGAATCCCATGACCTGCTAGTTGTAATTGGACCTACGGTTTTCTCCTTTTCTTGGTGAAAAACACAGCCGCGCTCTTGTTGGCATTTATGCCCACCTTGTTTTGGACACACCAGACTTCCACCTCTCTTAGTTGTCTTTGCATCCTGTGAATTATTGATCTACTTCGTCGTCGTGAACTTATTGCCGCTCTGTCATCAGCAAATTGAGCAATAGTGATGCCTGGTACGGAAGGAAATTTATGTACGTAAACTTTGAATGCTGGTGGAGATATTACTGACCCTTGAGGTACTCCCGCTGTCATTTTCCGTTTGGTCGATCTTTGGCCTTTAACGAATACGTAAAATGATCGATTTGTTAGGTAGTCTGCAATAATTTTTGTGTAGCACAAGCTTATCTGCGTTTGCTCCTTCAGTTTTTTTAACAGCATATCATGCCACACCTTATCATATGCTTTCAGAATATCTAAAAATACGACCGCTGTTGAATTTGAAGTATTGAAACCTTTGCTAATGAGCTCTGTCATCCTGTATAACTGTAGAGTTGCTGAAAGTTTGTTCCTAAATCCAAATTGCTCGGGGCGTATTGTCTGATTGTCTTCTAATTGCCTTGTGATTCTTGTTTTGAGTACCCATTCATATACTTTGGACAGACTGCTGAGAAGGCTAATTGGTCTATAGTTTGTTGGATCTGGGCTTCGTTTTCCTGGTTTGGGTATGGCTACGATCTTTGCCGTTTTCCAATCTGTTGGAAAATAACGGAGTAACATGCAACTATTAATTATCCTTGTTATTAGGACAATTCCTTTCCTAGGTAGCTTTTGAGATGCATGTTGGCGATTTGGTCGTCCCAGGGTGATTTGTTAGCGCTAAGTCGTCTTATGATTGTTTTTATTTCTGCTGGAGAGGTTAATTTGGGGTCTGCCGGATCCACTGATCTTCTAATATTTTCGGCAATTTGCTTGGTTTCTCTTTCTTCCCGTTGTTGGGCCATAGTTAGTTGCACCGTTGGTGTTGCATGTTGTGCTATCCATTAGGACCCATGATAGCTTGTAACAAAATCTTCACGGGTGTCCAGCCGGATGGTGGAGTAAAAACACGACGTTTCGACAGCTGTCTCTGCTGTCTTCATCAGGTATCTGACTGTCTCTGCCTCGACTGAGACCTGATGAAGACAGCAGAGTCAGCTGTCGAAACGTCGTGTTTTTACACCACCATCCGGCGGGACACCCGAGAAGATTTTGTTGCATCGATACGCCGGGAAAGTCTCCACTCACACACCATGATAGCCTGGTTGCCTGGTTTTTGTTCTTACGTGCTCGCACTGGGCTCCATGCGTCACGGTGTTGGAGGGTCAGACGGGACATTTTGTTCTCCCATTGTTCAGTTCTTCTTTCCTGTAACCGTTTCATAATCTCCCTGGCGTACCTGTTCATTTCTCTTTTGCCACTGGATCCCTAAATCTCTGCCAGCACTTCCGGTGTTGGTTCTTAAAGTAATTCAGTTCTTCTATAAGTGCTGACCCTTGTTCTTCCATTTTGTCTCTATTACCGTTACGACCGAGGCCTGTTTATCTGCTTTTTTAATACTTTTTGTTAGAGTATCTCTCTGCAGCTTATTATTTAATTCCATGGTGCGACAGATATTTTGTTGAATTAAATTAGTGAATCTATCCCAGTCCGTCTGTCTAAGAATTTTCGGATTTTCCTGACTGCTTGCCCAGTTCCTGATTTGTAGCAAAACTGGACTGTGATCCGATGATAGGTCATTTATGGTTTCTAGATGTATAGTTAGTCTTAGATTCTTGCTACCACTATATCCAGTACATCTGGTTGTTGTCTTGCGGACGTAAGAATGTGAGTCGGTTCATCTGGGCCCATAACTGTTAAACTTAGTGTTTCGGATATTTCTATTAATCTTTGACCCTTCCTGTTTGTGACTACTATTGTGTGTTTAGCATTTATATCACCACCCAGTATGACCCTCTCAGATATTGACATGGCACTATTTAAGTCTTTCTCTGTTAGTTGTTTCGCAGGGTCTTGAATTTCTTCTATGGTCTTGAAACGACGTCCTTACAAAGTGTTTTTCAATTTTGGGAAGAGAAAAAAGTCTGCCGTAGCCAAGTCTGGAGAATAGGGTGGCTGAGGCACAACCGGAGTGCGATGTTTTGCCAGATAATTCGTGACAAACAACGATGTGTGAGCGGGTGCGTTGTCATGGTGCAACATCCACGACTGATTCTCCCACAGTTCAGGCCTTTTCCTACGCACAGCATCTCTCAATCGTGTCAGAATTTTCTGGTAGACGTCCTTGTTTACCGCTTCACCACGTGGTACAAATTCATGGTGCACAACTCCTTTGCAATGAAAAAACACGACCATCATCACCGTGGTGTTCGACGGACTCATCCGCACTTTCTTTGGTCGAGGAGATTCTTTCTCCACCCATTCTGAAGACTGCCTCTTCGTTTCCACATCGTATCCATAAACCCATGTTTCATCGCCTGTAATGATGTTCTTGAGGAAGTTTTCGTCCTCATTTACTTTTTCAAGCAAGTCCTTAGAGATCCTAGCTCGATTCTCCTTCTGCTCGTCCGTCAACAAGCGCGGCACCAGTTTTGCACTGACACGATGCATTCCAAGTTTTTCTCTCAGGATGTGATTGCAAGAGCCTACACTTATGCCAACTTCTTCAAGCAACCTCACGGACAGTCAAACGGCGATTTTCACGAATCACAGTGCGAACCCTCTCAAAATGGTGGTCGTTTGTTGATGTGGAGGGTCGACCAGATTTTGGATCGTCGGTAACCGAACTCCTGCCCTCCTTAAAGCACTTAAACCATTCATAGCACTGTGTTCGCTCATGCAGTCATCCCCGTAAGCTTGTTTAAGCATTTGAAGTATCTCAGTAAAAAGTTTTCCCAAGTTTAACACAAAATTTCACACAGACGCATTGCTCCTCCAATTCCTTTATTCTCGCTTTCTCACAAATCCGACGAGCAACTCTGCGCACGACCTCACTCAACCGGCTGTCACTCGTAAACTAATGTAGCGACCGTTGTGCGACAAGAGGCACTCTCTTGCCGATAGATGTCACTAGTGTGCACGGAAGTCAGAGAATTTATCAGCTGCCGTTGGCGCGCTATTTAATTAGTTCGGTTTCTTTTGTACACGCCTCGTATATCAGTATTATATACCGGCGTTGGCAGGACATTTTATTCGGCAAAGTTGGTAACCCCCAACTTTAAGAAAAGTGTGAAATTCTGATGATTTTCGAAGAACTGTAGCTCGCTTAGTTTTGAGTTAAGAAAAAGTTTGTACTACGAAAGTTGTAGGAAATTTTCTCCTCTTTCAATTGTAAATAGAGTGTTTTCTTGCTAGGACTGATCAGGAATGAGTTATAAACGAAAAACTGAAAAAAGTACCAAAATTTTGATGTTTTTTTGGCCACAGAAATTGTGCCGAGTGTGTTGGAGGTCTAAACCTTGGTTTCTGTATCCTCTCACCAAAATATACAAGATAAGAAATCTTCTACGTGATATAATGCAAGTGAAAAACTACCTCGTTACTGGACTATTTGGGAAACAATGCTGATTCACCCGTAAATAATAGACATGGTTAGTGCACCATTCTTGCACTGCGATGGGTAA
>JARYHS010007075.1:11634481-11738238 GCA_031002005.1 Vandiemenella viatica
GTCAGCGCTCAGTTTAGTTCGCAGCTCCTTTCGACAGAGAGGTCGCTACTGCACCGGCGCAGTCCTGGCTAGCCATGGGTGAGTAGATTCAGCGCTCAGTTTAGTTCGCAGCTCCTTAGACAGAGGTCGGTACTGCACGGCGCCGTCCGGCTAGCCATGGGTGAGTAGGAGTCAGCGCTCAGTTTAGTTCGCAGCTCCTTAGACAGAGAGGTCGGTACTGCACGGCGCCGTCCGGCTAGCCATGGGTGAGTAGAAGTCAGCGCTCAGTTTAGTTCGCAGCTCCTTAGACAGAGGTCTCTACTGCACGGCGCCGTCAGGCTAGCCATGGGTGAGTAGGAGACAGCGCTCAGTTTAGTTGGCAGCTCCTTAGACAGAGAGGTCGGTACTGCACGGCGCCGTCCGGCTAGCCATGGGTGAGTAGGAGTCAGCGCTCAGTTTAGTTCGCAGCTCCTTAGACAGAGAGGTCGGTACTGCACGGCGCCGTCCGGCTAGCCATGGGTGAGTAGGAGTCAGCGCTCAGTTTAGTTCGCAGCTCCTTAGACAGAGAGGTCGCTACTGCACGGCTTGTCCGGCTAGCCATGGGTGAGTAGGAGTCAGCGCTCAGTTTAGTTCGCAGCTCCTTCGACAGAGAGGTCGCTACTGCACGGCGCAGTCTGGTTAGCCATGGGTGAGTAGAAGTCAGCGCTCAGTTTAGTTCGCAGCTCCTTAGACAGAGAGGTCGCTACTGCACGGCTTGTCCGGCTAGCCATGGGTGAGTAGGAGTCAGCAGCTCAGTTTAGTACGCAGCTCCTTCGACAGAGAGGTCGCTACTGCACGGCTTGTCCAGCTAGCCATGGGTCAGTAGGATTCAGCGCTCAGTTTAGTTCGCAGCTCCTTAGACAGAGAGGTCGCTACTGCACGGCTTGCCCGGCTAGCCATGGTTCAGTAGGATTCAGCGCTCAGTTTAGTTCGCAGCTCCTTCGACAGAGAGGTCGCTACTGCACGGCGCGTCCGGCTAGCCATGGGTGAGTAGGATTCAGCGCTCAGATTAGTTCGCAGCTCCTTCGACAGAGGTCACTACTGCACGGCTTGTCCGGCTAGCCATGGGTGAGTAGGAGTCAGCGCTCAGTTTAGTTCGCAGCTCCTTAGACAGAGAGGTCGCTACTGCACGGCTTGCCCGGCTAGCCATGGGTCAGTAGGATTCAGCGCTCAGTTTAGTTCGCAGCTCCTTATACAGAGAGGTCGCTACTGCACGGCGCCGTCCGGCTAGCCATGGGTGAGCAGGATTCAGCGCTCAGTTTAGTTCGCAGCTCCTTCGACAGAGAGGTCGCTACTGCACGGCTTGTCCGGCTAGCCATGGGTCAGTAGGATTCAGCGCTCAGTTTAGTTCGCAGCTCCTTCGACAGAGAGGTCGCTACTGCACGGCGCTGTCTGGTTAGACATGGGTGAGTAGGATTCAGCGCTCAGTTTAGTTCGCAGCTCCTTCGACAGAGGTCGCTACTGCACGGCAACGTCCGGCTAGCCATGGGTGAGTAGGATTCAGCGCTCAGTTTAGTTCGCAGCTCCTTAGACAGAGAGGTCGGTACTGCACGGCGCCGTCCGGCTATCCATGGGTGAGTAGAAGTCTGCGCTCAGTTTAGTTCGCAGCTCCTTAGACAGAGAGGTCTCTACTGCACGGCGCCGTCAGGCTAGCCATGGGTGAGTAGGAGACAGCGCTCAGTTTAGTTCGCAGCTCCTTAGACAGAGAGGTCGGTACTGCACGGCGCCGTCCGGCTAGCCATGGGTGAGTAGGAGTCAGCGCTCAGTTTAGTTCGCAGCTCCTTAGACAGAGAGGTCGCTACTGCTCGGCTCTTCCGGCTAGCCATGGGTGAGTAGGAGACAGCGCTCAGTTTAGTTCGCAGCTCCTTCGACAGAGAGGTCGCTACTGCACGGCGCAGTCTGGTTAGCCATGGGTGAGTAGAAGTCAGCGCTCAGTTTAGTTCGCAGCTCCTTAGACAGAGAGGTCGCTACTGCACGGCTTGTCCGGCTAGCCATGGGTTAGTAGGATTCAGCGCTCAGTTTAGTACGCAGCTCCTTAGACAGAGAGGTCGGTACTGCACGGCGCCGTCCGGCTAGCCATGGGTGAGTAGAAGTCAGCGCTCAGTTTAGTTCGCAGCTCCTTAGACAGAGAGGTCTCTACTGCACGGCGCCGTCAGGCTAGCCATGGGTGAGTAGGAGACAGCGCTCAGTTTAGTTCGCAGCTCCTTCGACAGAGAGGTCGCTACTGCACGGCTACGTCCGGCTATCCATGGGTCAGTAGGTTTCAGCGCTCAGTTTAGTTCGCAGCTCCTTCGACAGAGAGGTCGCTACTGCACGGCGCAGTCTGGTTAGCCATGGGTGAGTAGGATTCAGCGCTCAGTTTAGTTCGCAGCTCCTTAGACAGAGAAGTCGGTTCTGCACGGCGCCGTCCGGCTAGCCATTGGTGAGTAGGAGTCAGCGCTCAGTTTAGTTCGCAGCTCCTTAGACAGAGAGGTCGCTACTGCACGGCGCCGTCCGGCTAGCCATGGGTGAGTAGGATTCAGCGCTCAGTTTAGTTCGCAGCTCCTTAGACAGAGGTCGGTACTGCACGGCTCCGTCCGGCTAGCCATGGGTGAGTAGGAGTCAGCGCTCAGTTTAGTTCGCAGCTCCTTCGACAGAGGTCGCTACTGCACGGCGCCGTCCGGCTAGCCATGGGTGAGTAGGATTCAGCGCTCAGTTTAGTTCGCAGCTCCTTAGACAGAGGTCGGTACTGCACGGCTCCGTCCGGCTAGCCATGGGTGAGTAGGAGTCAGCGCTCAGTTTAGTTCGCAGCTCCTTCGACAGAGAGGTCGCTACTGCACGGCCCGTCCGGCTAGCCATGGGTGAGTAGGATTCAGCGCTCAGTTTAGTTCGCAGCTCCTTCGACAGAGAGGTCGCTACTGCACGGCGCCGTCAGGCTAGCCATGGGTGAGTAGGAGACAGCGCTCAGTTTAGTTCGCAGCTCCTTAGACAGAGAGGTCGGTACTGCACGGCGCCGTCCGGCTAGCCATGGGTGAGTAGAAGTCAGCGCTCAGTTTAGTTCGCAGCTCCTTAGACAGAGAGGTCTCTACTGCACGGCGCCGTCAGGCTAGCCATGGGTGAGTAGGAGACAGCGCTCAGTTTAGTTCGCAGCTCCTTAGACAGAGAGGTCGTTACTGCACGGCGCCGTCCGGCTAGCCATGGGTGAGTAGGAGTCAGCGCTCAGTTTAGTTCGCAGCTCCTTAGACAGAGAGGTCGCTACGGCACGGCGCCGTCCGGCTAGCCATGGGTGAGTAGGATTCAGCGCTCAGTTTACTTTGCAGCTCCTTAGACAGAGAGGTCGGTACTGCACGGCGCCGTCCGGCTAGCCATGGGTGAGTAGGAGTCAGCGCTCAATTTAGTTCGCAGCTCCTTCGACAGAGAGGTCGCTACTGCACGGCGCCGTCCGGCTAGCCAAGGGTGAGTAGGATTCAGCGCTCAGTTTAGTTCGCAGCTCCTTAGACAGAGAGGTCGGTACTGCACGGCGCCGTCCGGCTAGCCATGGGTGAGTAGAAGTCAGCGCTCAGTTTAGTTCGCAGCTCCTTTGACAGAGAGGTCTCTACTGCACGGCGCCGTCAGCCTAGCCATGGGTGAGTAGGAGACAGCGCTCAGTTTTGTTCGCAGCTCCTTAGACAGAGAGGTCGGTACTGCACGGCGCCGTCCGGCTAGCCATGGGTGAGTAGGATTCAGCGCTCAGTTTAGTTCGCAGCTCCTTAGACAGAGAGGTCGGTACTGCACGGCGCCGTCCGGCTAGCCATGGGTGAGTAGGAGTCAGCGCTCAGTTTAGTTCGCAGCTCCTTCGACAGAGAGGTCGCTACTGCACGGCGCCGTCCGGCTAGCCATGGGTGAGTAGGATTCAGCGCTCAGTTTAGTTCGCAGCTCCTTAGACAGAGAGGTCGGTACTGCACGGCGCCGTCCGGCTAGCCATGGGTGAGTAGAAGTCAGCGCTCAGTTTAGTTCGCAGCTCTTTAGACAGAGAGGTCTCTACTGCACGGCGCCGTCAGGCTAGCCATGTTTGAGTAGGAGACAGCGCTCAGTTTAGTTCGCTGCTCCTTAGACAGAGAGGTCGGTACTGCACGGCGCCGTCCGGCTAGCCATGGGTGAGTAGAAGTCAGCGCTCAGTTTAGTTCGCAGCTCCTTCGACAGAGAGGTCTCTACTGCACGGCGCCGTCAGGCTAGCCATGGGTGAGTAGGAGACAGCGCTCAGTTTAGTTCGCAGCTCCTTAGACAGAGAGGTCGGTACTGCACGGCGCCGTCCGGCTAGCCATGGGTGAGTAGGAGTCAGCGCTCAGTTTAGTTCGCAGCTCCTTAGACAGCAAGGTCGCTACCGCACGCACTCTTTGTAGTTATATATATATACTAGCAGAGTTTTTGGCGTTGTCTGGTCAAGTTGGCGTTGATTTACCCGTACATTATTTTTATGCACGCAGTGAGAAACGTGGACCAGGTTTCATACAATTCACACCATCCATTTCCGGAATTAAAGCAAACCTAGATTCACCCTCACCCTACCATGAAAGGAGTGGGGTGAAGTTAATTTACCCAAACACTATTTTTATTCGTCCAAAAAGGTTCATGCGTACCAACCTTCATTGATTTCGTACCGGCCATTTTTGGTACTAAACTAAAACGGGATTTGGCAGCACAGTTCTAATAATGCTGTGATTTGAATGCTTTAATAGGGAACGTCTGTTTTCATTTTAGTCCAAGTTACATTTCAACCAAATGACATCTGCTAATGTTGCTGCTCGAAAATCAAAACATGGATCGTATGCACATTAATACATACCACATACATAAAAATGTATCTGGAATGCGTCTGTTTAATAAGGCATCGAGCAGAAAATATAGATTTGAATTAATTTTCAGAAACTGGAATCTTGTGCTCAAAGCAAAATTTAACGTATGTCTTAAGATGTTACGACATATTTCTTTTACGAATAATCTATCATTACCTGAAAACTGCTGAATCGATTTTGACAGACTTTTCACGGTATCAAACATTAGATGTGTCTGTCTCATTATGCTGCTTCATCTGCCGCTGGAGTTTAAAATTTTGTCATTACGCATTACTTCATCTGTCACTGGAGCTCAAGATTAAAATACATTCCGTACTTGTAAAAATGTTCTTTACATTCTATTTGTTTCAGGGAGTTACAAACTGCTGCGCCATTTTACTTTGAACAGAACGCTAACGACGATTGCCAGAGAGATTGTAGTTGTGCTGACAGAATTGTGATCGAGAAAATCTCTGTTATTTTTTAAGGAAAGAATATTTCAAGTTTTGCTTAATGTGCAAAATGGTTATTATTGTAAAGTGACTTTATTGCTTTAATTAAAGGCTATTGTCAGAGACAATGTAGTTGTGTGTTTAGTTCCAAGTAAGCAACATCTAATAGTTCCATGCCTGGGATTTGTCACTATACGTCACTATATGCTCGTTCGTTATGTAACATTTAAACGTAAGACATAAAAAGCAATCAATTGAGATTCTAAGGTTAAAAACGGTGAAAACCCTATCGAAATCTGGTCAGTAGTTTCTGAGTTTTTATATCATAAGCTTATTCACTTTTCGTTTTATAGATATAGATAATTATCAGTGTTGCCAATGCCTGGGTTATTAAGGACAATGGGCCACAAATAATTTTTATATTAATTGGTCGATTGTGGTCGTACGAATGTTGTGATTAAAATTTTAACCTAAAACGACGTTTTTGTAACGCTACAGTTTTTATTCTCTTAGCCCCATTTTTGCTTAATTTCCAATTAGCCTTCTGTGTTCCAGGTCTTCCCAACCTAACTCCTTCAACATCGCACTTACGCTTTCCCTCCAACTATATACTGTATACCTGTAATTAATCGGGCGTCTCTTCTTTGGACTTACTCCAAATCCTCCCCTTTGATGGGGACCCCGATACAGAACAACAATATTCTTAGTGAAGACGCACTAGTGACTTGTATGTAATCGATTTATCTTCCGGTGTGCACTGTTTTAAATTATGGCCTAGTAATGGTTGCATACCATTTGCTTTCCCAATTACATTCTCTATATGCTCATTCCACCATAAAGTTATTACGAATTGATACCCGTAGGTAATTAGTGGAATCTACCGTTCTAAGGACAGTACCATTAATTGTATATTCAGAGCTAAATGGTGTGACCTTTTTACTTATATGCATGCCTTGGCACTTTTTACCGTTTAACTCCAACTGCCAGTCTTTACACCACGCAAATATTTTCATAATATCGTCCTGTAACAAAGCGCAGTCGTCCTGGGTTAGAGTAAATATCGTGCAAAGAAGTTTCACAGTAACTCAGTTGAGCAGATGTCACCAGGCAGATTATAGGTAGTGGTTTCAAAGTGTTTTGTTGAGAGTGTGATGAGGGGGCGTAGCAAGGGAAGTGAAGCAACTAGTCAGATAACTGCTTGAAGATAGTGGTGTGCGCGTGTGGAAATCACAATTTGGGATTGAAATACAGAAGTTGGAGGGCGCGCAAAGGACAATGGGTTAGTGTAAATTCTGCAGAATAGAATCGCTAACTGATAAGATAAAAGAGCTGTGTTAGGAGCAAACAGGGTGAAGATAATGCTCCGATGGCTGGCAGTGGATAACAATGGAAAAATTTTCTTCTGGAGGTAAGAGAGTCAGAGATTGGAATGAGTTACCAAGCGAAGTGATGAACGATTCACCAGAAACACGAAGTTTAAAATTAAAATTTGCAAACGACAGTAGTAGCCGGTTGGTGTTGGTTTGCTTAACACTCGAAGGAACACAATAGGATTACATCAGATTGAACCTCCTCTCGTTTCTGGTTGCATTAACATTTTATGACCCTCTGATAACAGTTATCAAGCGGATGGGTCGCCGCAGTAAAATTTTGGCTGTTCTGATAGTTCGCCTCGCAATATCGATTGCATGGTGTATGTGCCGTACACAAAATTACATAGATACCTTGAGTAATTCAAAGTATGGGCTTATAATCAAAAAGTAACTTATAAAGAATAAGATATATATTATTCTGTTTTTTAAATAAGATTTGGTACATAAAAATTAAGAGTACCAAACTTGACTTGGGTTTTGTACCTTTTATCAGCTGTGCAACGGTTGCTTTGATCGATATATCCAATATGAGTTCGTCGTGCCTTTGAAGCCAATTTACATTTAACGACTTATAGTACACAACACTGATTCACTTGATATTTGACAATCTAACAGAAACATTTCGTTCCGTCAGTGTGTATATGTAACAGTTCAGGAACCGTGAAATAATTAATAAGTGTTGCCAACTTAGCAAACGATTGTCAAGCTCCACACCGTAAGGGAACGTCCATTAACCACGTGGCTCCATTTAGGGCTCCTGTGAACCTCCCCTCCTCCCAGGTATCCCGACGTGGCTGTTGTCTGTAACCCCCTCCTTGTTTTCTCGTCAGACTATCGTAATTTACATACGGAGAAAGTTAAATGACGGAAAGAAATTTTTACATGCTGTTGTGTGTTCTGTGCCTCATTTTAACTGTAACAAATAATATGAATGAAAAGCTACCTGGCATGGCTCGGAACCCCCCCCCCCTTCCCACGTAACCCAGCGTAGCTTTCCACCCAACCCCCTCCCCCCGAAGCGAGACACTTAGTTTATGGACGCTGCCTAGTGGTGGTGTCGACGAGCTGAAGATCCTTTCTGAGGCTTTCGGTTGAATTTTACTTTCTACATATTAGAACTATTTTACCTGCCCAATTACATCTGCATTTTTGGTGATTGACATATTAGTATTCTTGTCGTTTCCTATGCATTTTATTACTTTTTTTATTTATTTTTTCGGGAACTGCACCACTTTCGGTACCTGCCAGAAACTGGTAGTAACCTGTTGAAATTTACATCAGTCGCTTCGTCAAGATGTCCTCTTCACGTTTTGCGATCATACATTGCGGAAAAGTCGCTAGAAATTCAATTAAAAATGCCGAAATATGAAAGGCTAAGCAACTGCTAAATGCTTTCAGCACTGCTAAAATAACATAATATTTATCGGTACAGGGATCATTACAACCTAAACATTTTTTTTTTTTTTTTTTTTTTTGTTATAGAAATCGTGGTTAGGTTGAAATACGGCCTGGACCAAGTGAAAAAAAAATACGAAATTTGGCCTATACGACATACAACACGCAATGGCGTATTTGTTTACAATGGAAACAATCGATTATCTCTGGTTGCTCGTTGCTATGTAAGATGGCGGTCATCACCGTATTACAACTCGCATAAATATTGCGTGTTTGTCTATTTTGTGCGATTTTTTTACAAAGGAGTAGAGTTGAAAAGGCATGACAACATTTCAACAAAGGATTGAATCAACATTTTAAGATACTGTCACTGATTTTTTTCAACGTTGGCGACATGTAACGGCTGTTCGTTATGTCATATTTCGGCATTTTTAATTAAATTTTTGGCTACTTTTCCGCAATGTATGATCGCAAAACGTGAAGAGGACATGTTGACGAAGCGACTGATGTAAATTTCAACAGGATAGTACCAGTTTCTGGCAGGTACCGAAAGTGGTGCAGTTCCCATTTTTTCTTATTCAGTACCAATATTTTTGTGCTGAATGTCTCACGATATTGTGGAATTCTTGGTGTGTTCCCTCAGTCTCATCAGCTGCTAGCAAACGACGTGGATTAACCTCTCGCACGACGACGAGCATGTGAAGAGCTGGTACGACTACAACAGAGGAAGTGAGACAAAGCTACCAGTACGTCACAAGGATTTCGTCAAATTAACTGATGATAACACTGGATTTATATTGGCGCCATTGTTGCAGGAACGAACGAAATACAGCGAGGGAAATTAAAATACAAGAAACAAAATATCATGAAATTCAGAAAAATTGGCTATACTTAGTAAGAGTGGATAAAAATGGCGAAATTGAGGAAATGGTTCGAGAGTCAACGTTTTACCCATCATCAGTGCAAGAATGACGCACTAACCATGTCTATTATTTACGGGTAAATCAGCATTGTTCGCAAATAGTCCAGTAATGGAGTAGTTTTCACTTGCATTATATCACGTAGAAGATTTCTTATCTTGTATATTTTGGTGAGAGGATACAGAAACCAAGTTTTAGACCTCCAACACCCTCGGCACAATTTTCTGTGGCCCAAAAACATCAAAATTTTGGTACTTTTTTCAGTTTTTCGTTTATAACTCATTCCTGATGAGTCCTGTCAAGAAACACTCTATTTACAATTTGAAAAAGGACAAAATTTCCTACAACTTTCGTAGTACAAACGTTTATCTTAACTCAAAACTAAGCTAGCTACAGATCTTCGAAAATCATCCAAATTTCACACTTTTCTTAAAAGTTGGGGTTTTACCAACTTTGCCGAGTAAAATGTCCTGCAACCCCGGTATATATAACTGATATACGAGGTGTGTGCAAAAAGAAACCGAACTAATTAAATAGCGCGCCAACGGCTGCAGATAAAATTCTCTGACTTCCGTGCATACTAGTGACATCTATCGGCAAGAGAATGCCTCTTGTCGCACAACGGTCGCTACATTAGTTTACGAGTGACAGCAGGTTGAGTGATGTCGTGCGCAGAGTGCTCGTCGGATTTGTGAGAAAGCGAGAATGAAGGAATTGGAGGAGCAACGCGTCTGTGTGAAATTTTGTGTTAAACCTGGGAAAACTTTTATTGAGACACTTCAAATGCTTAAAAGAGCTTACGGGGATGACTGCATGAGCCGAACACAGTGCTATGAATGGTTTAAGCGCTTTAAGGAGTTCGGTTACCGACGATCCAAAATCTGGTCGACCCTCCACATCAACAGACGACCACCATGTTGAGAGGCTTCGCACTGTGATTCGTGAAAATCGCCGTTTGACTGTCCGCGAGGTTGCTGAAGAAGTTGGCATAAGTGTAGGCTCTTGCAATCACATCCTGAGAGAAAAACTTGGAATGCATCGTGTCAGTGAAAAACTGGAGCCGCGCTTGTTGACGGACGAACAGAAGGAGAATCGAACTAGGATCTCTAAGGAGTTGCTTGAAAAAGCAAATGAGGACGAAAACTTCCTCAAGAACATCATTACAGGCGATGAAACATGGGTTTATGGGTACGATGTGGAAACTAAGAGGTAGTCTTCAGAATGGGTGGGGAAAGGTTCTCCTCGGCCAAAGAAAGCGCGGATGAGTCAGTCGAACATCAAGGTGATGATGGTCGTGTTTTTTTGATTGCGAAGGAGTTGTGCACCATGAATTTGTACCACGTGGTCAAGCGGTAAACAAGGAAGTCTACCAGAAAATTTTGACACGATTGAGAGATGCTGTGCGTAGGGAAAGGCCTGAACTGTGGGAGAATCAGTCGTGGATGTTGCACCATGACAACGCACCCGCTCACGCATCGTTGTTTGTCACGAATTATCTGACAAAACATCGCACTCCTGTTGTGCCTCAGCCACCCTGTTCTCCAGACTTGGCTCCGGCAGACTTTTTTCTCTTCCCAAAGCTGAAAAATACTTCGAAAGGACTTCGTTTCCAGACCATAGAAGAAATTCAAGACAATGCGACGAGAGAACTGCGCGCCATCGGAGAAATTGCATTTCAAAACTTGAAAAAACGATGGCAACGGTGTATTGATAGTGAAGGACAGTACTTTGAAGGGGCAGTGTGTAAAAGTTAGTATGATGAGCAATAAAGCAATTACAGCAGAAGTTCGGTTTCTTTTTGTACACACCTCATATATGTATTTCTGTATGACATAGTATATAATATGTACTATACGTCGATTACTGATGGCCAATTCAATAATTATTTAGCATTGTTGGCCGGGAGATCCCGAAGGATTGTTCGGCCGCCAGGTGACAGTGTTTCCGGAACGCCGCGCACTGCGCTCCTTTGTGGGTATCTAACCTGACCAAGTAATAGTATCGAGTATAGGGAACCTGCAGCTTAAGGTGGAATTCAAACCACAGAATCGTTCTGGCTTACCCCATATTACACAGCAAGCTGTGGCAGAGGTGTAGGTAAGATCAATTCCTTTTGAAAATCACTGCTTAGAATGGAACTTTGATCTCCAGTCAGACGCCTTAACCATTGAGCTACCAGATCGCTCTATTACTGATGATAATAGAGCGAAAATAAATGCATAATGTTATGGCGCAAAGTTATTAAGTCATAATAAATTCTTAATAAGTTAAAAAGTTGTAAATAATCAATTTCTTTTCCGTTTGGATTGTCCCGGCTTATCAATGAATTGTGTGCGAAACAAAGCTTTCCCGGCGTATCTTTGACACGAAATCTTCACAGGTTTGCCGCCGGATGATATTTTCAAACGACAGGCTTTCGGCGGCTTGCTCTGCCGCCATCATCGGGTCCATTGTACATAAGAGAACAACAAGAACCGAACTGGAAGGTGGAACCACAGTGGGCCACGA
This sequence comes from Vandiemenella viatica, assembly GCA_031002005.1. Classification (NCBI taxonomy): domain Eukaryota; kingdom Metazoa; phylum Arthropoda; class Insecta; order Orthoptera; family Morabidae; genus Vandiemenella; species Vandiemenella viatica. The sequence goes on from JARYHS010007075.1 coordinate 11,645,941, forward strand.
TCGTATCGTCTTCTGATTGGGTGACTACAATGCCCGTTTCCATTCTATGTCTGTAATTGGTCGGCTCTGGAAACAGCTTTAGATAGGGTCGGACGGATCTGCCAGCGCCGTGATCCCCCCCCACTTCTGAGTTAGCTGCCATTGAAGACGTTACCTCGAGACAACGGGTGCGGGCTATTATTGGGCCGTACTTCGAGAAGCTGACCCCGGCGTCGTTCCGGGCCTCTTACGGAACCACATACGAGTAGCAGCCGCCGAGCAGCCATGCCACGAGTTTTCCAGAATATACGTGTATATTTGGAAGAAATTCGCCACGACGGGCAGAAGTGGCATCACGGCTCAATCAGGGCCAGCGACTTCATCGCAAACCAGAACGAGGCAACCCGCGAGAAATGGAAGCGCAGACTGGCAGTCAACAACCGGGAGGAGAGGTGGTCTTTGGTTGTAAAGATCCACCTTGACGAAATTAATTTCGTTTACGACCTGCCAACAAACTACAAGAACCTCATGAAGTGTCTCACAAGACACGAATGCAGCCATCTTGCCAAGAAGCGGATCATCCATGATGACCCAAGCTGGCCAGAGGAGTGGCCCGAAGCGGTGGTGTTCCCAACGCTCTGGGCGCACGACTTTGACCTGGAGCAATACATCGCCAAGCTGAAAAGACGATTTAACATCATGCCGTACCCGCAAGACGAACCGGTTGCAGACGAGACAGAAGATGTCGACGAACTCCCACAAGACACGCAAGAAGTGGAAGATCGGCCATCACAAGAAGAAACACAGCAGACGGAACAAGGGCCAGTCGTACCAATCGCAGCGGAGTACGACGGAAACTACGTCGAGCTGTTGGCTGAGCTCCACGCGGAAACGTCGGACCTCCTTCTCGCTATCCCACTGAAGGGCGGGCTGAAATTTCTCCCGCAACATCCCGACCAACTACAACGGCTGACCAAGTTCCTTCAAGCGAATGGGATCGTCCACGGCCCGCAACTGCCCAAGAGACCCACCAAACTGGTGGTCCGCGGACTACCATGCGACACCACCGAGGAAGCGGTCGCCGCAGAACTAAGTAGCTGCGGGATCGCTACAGTCGCAGTCCACCAGATGCGGCGCCCGGGCACGGACGAGCGCCTCCCTCTGTACACCGTTCAACCAGTCGAACGCGTGCCGAGGGAGAAGCGACCTTCGAGACTACTCGGACACAAGGTCCGGGTAGAACAGAAGAAGAAACCGCCGCTCGCTCTCACTCAGTGCTACCGGTGCAACAATTTCGGGCATCTTGCCCGGGACTGCACCGGGGCTCAGAGATGTTTACGCTGCGGCGAAAACCACAGAGTGGCCGAGTGTCCGCATCCAAGGGAAGCAACAAAGTGTTGCAACTGCGGATCCACCACACACGCGGCAAGCTGGGGTGGGTGCCCGTCCCGCCTCAACCTCCGCCGGACCAAGCAAGCACCCCCCACCACCACCACCACCAGTGAGCAGCATCAACGTCGCAGCCAGACGCGGGTCGGGACACATCCGAGGCCCGGAATGGATGCGACCGGGCCAGCTCAGCGAGGAGCAGCCAAGGCAAGGCGCACTCGCCGTCCAGCCGCCGAGCGGGACGGACCGGAGGGGCGCGCGAGGCTGCCACCTCCCTGCCAAGACGTGAGCGACGCCAAGATGGCAGCGCTCCTTCAAGCGGTCCAGGCGATACCTGGCCAAGTAGCTGCCGCCATCACGGCAGCCCTTACCAGCATCACCATGGCGAATCAAAGGCCGTAAAGCGAGCTGGTGTACTGCGGCCTCCTCTCCAACTGAAAGTGAGAGTCGTCGTGGGTGGCGTGTTGTCGGTGCGGAGTCTTATGGCAAGCACTATACCGACAACAACAAATAAAACCGAGGCTGAAGACCGGAGCTACGGTAAAACAGCCAGCCTGTCGGGCCTAGCCCGGCGGGCAAATTACAATGATGATGATGATGATGAGCGCCGTGATTACACTCGACACTGAGGACACTGGACGAGGACAGCACTCCGAGAAGCGGACGGCCCAATTACGGTCCGCAACGGCTAGGAGAGCGGACGGCTTCGTTGGAGGCCCGCACCGGCGACTATAGCAGAGCATACCGGACGACGACGCTACAGACCCCAGCGAGAACGTCGAGAAGGCGGACGCTATTAGCGCACGCCATAAAAGCAAAGCAAATTGTCGTCCTCACAAAAAAGCATACATAAGATTTGTCGTCAGACATAGGCAAGTGTCGTCCTGATAGGTTAGATACTGCGGAATAGCCGCAGTGACAGGGCTGTTAGCTAGGGCAACTAGCAGGTCAGGGGCCCCTTCACGTGGGATCACCCCGCGCCTGCTGAGGCAAAGACACAGAAAGATAGGTTAGGCTTAGGTTAAGTTATAGATAAGCTAATGAAATGCGACTTTTCGTTCCTTAAGACAAATTCTGCTTCCCAGCCCGCCTCGGTACCCGCAAGGGTTACCGAAGCCATGCCCAAATCCCTCCCCCCTCCCGACAGCACCAAGGGCTCTGATGAGAAAGCTATGGAAGTAAACATAGCAACCATTCCAACGGACAACATGTTTGCCCCGTTGGAAAACTTATCAGACGCCTCACAAGAGCGACTTGTGGTCAGTGAAAGGCAAAGCAACCCGCGTCAGCCATCGTCTTCCCCCCACTGATTGTATACCAGACAGCTGGATATGCTAAGCTGGTTGATGAAATTTATCAGCAAAAGATAGTCGAACAACACATGGAGGTTTCATACAGAAATAACTCAATTAAGTACCAAGTAAAGACTGAGAATGACTTCAAATCTCTCTTCAAATTTTTTGATACAAAAAATGTACAATTTCACTCATACGAATTGGATCCTAAACGACAGCTTAAAGTCGTCCTCAGGCAACTGCCAAGAGACATAGATCCAACAGAAATTTCTCTAAAACTACATGATATGAAGTTCCCTGTAAAACATGTCACACAGATGACGAAATTTAATAATGAGACCAAAGAAAAAGTAAACATGCCACTTTATCTAATCACCTTGGACAACACAACAGAAGGGAGGGAAATCTTTAACCTCAAAACCTTCTTACATCTTAGTGTTGCGGTTGAACTCTACCGCATACCAGAAGGCCCAACACAATGTCATAGATGCCAAAAATTTGGTCATGGCCAAAGAAATTGCAGACTGCCACCCCGATGCGTGAAATGCTCCGGGGAACATTATACCAAAACTTGTAGTAAAACAAAAGATCAAGAGCCAAAATGCCATAACTGCCAAGGTAAACACCCAGCCAGTTACAGGGGATGCCCTGCCTATAAAGAACTCATGCAGGCCAGAAGGACAAGAATGTCCAAAGAAAAAACTGAAAATAACCAAACGAACACAGAAAACAATAACCTAAAAGACAACAGGGAATTTCCACCACTCCCTGGCTCCACCCCGCCACCACCTGAAAACCCAACTTGGGTTAAAAATAGAAAGAAGAAAAAAGAACACGAAAACAACACAGACAAATCCCAATCCTCAGCAGCTGGCCACAGTGGGTTGGCGGAAGACCTGAGAGAGGTACAGTCCATATTCGTGGATGGTGGCCTGCTCGAACTGATTGCTGCCTTGAGGCAGGCGGCAGAGGAAATGAGGAAAGAAAAAGACACGATAGGAAAGCTCACCAAACTAGCCAATGTATTCACGACAGTTTTTGCCCCCAACAATGGCGCAAAATAAAAAATTTAAAATCATGACATGGAATGCTAATGGTGTACGCGACCAAAGGCTGGAACTCCTCGATTTCCTATCTGAACATGACATAGACGTGGCACTTGTTGGCGAGACTCACTTGAAGCCGCATCACGACTTCAAGTTGAGAAACTACATAGTAGTACGGACAGATAGAGCAACCCCTGGTGGTGGTACAGCGGTGCTCATAAAGCAAAGACTGGCTCACAGAGTATTACCTCAACTCCAACTAGATGACCTGGAGCATACACGCATTGAGGTCAGCATAGAGGGGGAAACGACACATCTAATCGCAGCTTACAACCCGCCAAATAAGGTACTTACGGCTCCTAAGCTACAGGCATTGCTAGATAAAAACCACACGGTCCTGCTGGGGGGTGATCTGAACGCCAAAAACCCAGCTTGGCATTGCCGCGCGGCGAACAGGAATGGGCGAGGCCTTCTGAGGATGCTGAACGACAACAACGACGTTGAAGTGATAGCCCCTCGGGAGCCTACCTTCTTCCCGAACAATGCGCTACACCGACCCGACGTACTTGATATTTACGTGACGAAGGGGCTGCGCTGGGCTCGGGAACTCTCGGTGCCTAATCAGCTCAATTCAGATCACAACCCAGTACTCCTGTCATTGCTACTACAAGAACACGATAATTTGAGACCCAGATTCAGATACGATACAAACTGGGAACACTATCGTGAAGACGTCGCACTCCACTTTTCCGAGGCCATTGAACTTAACTCCACTAACGAAATAGACAAGGCTGTAACAAATTTCACAAATGTTCTGAAAGTATGCGCAAAGACTGTCACTACTAAACAGGAATTACCGCAGAGGCGCACTGACACACCTGCTCACATTGTCAGCCTGATAAAACTAAAAAATCAAACCCGGAAAAGATGGCAGCGTTGGCGTGACCCAGCAGACAGGAGAATGGTCAACCATCTAGCAGACGAAATTAAAGAAAATCTAAGAATACACAGAAGTGAAACATGGGAACAAAAATTAGCTGAAGTGCAGAACAACAGTCGCAAGATGTGGGCTCTAATAAAAGCTACAAGTAACACCAAGGAATCCATAAGACCGCTTCACGGCAGGCAAGGGCTTGTGTACGATCCTGAGGGCAAGGCACAAGCACTGGCTGACACACTCGAAGATCAGTTTCAAATCAATATCTCAGATGACGATGAGAGCGACGACCACGAAGAGCGGGTTATTCGTGAAGTCGACCACATACTTGCGACAGAGCCGCGGACTGAAGCGCAATTAACAAACACGGGGGAGATTGAGTCTATTATCCGCAAGTTAAAATCAAAAAAGGCTTGCGGAAGTGACTCACTGACTCCCCTACAAATCAAAAACCTGCCTCCACAAGCCATCAGACGACTCGAAATAATTTTCAATGCATGTCTAAGACTAAGTTACTTTCCTGGTGGTTGGAAGACTGCCAAGGTAGTGGCAATTCCTAAACCAGGAAAAGATAAGACTTTCCCACAAAATTACAGACCGATATCTCTGCTACCAATCATTGCCAAAGTGTTCGAGAGAATCATTCTTGCCCGTCTCAACACTCACCTTGTTAGAAATAACATAATCATTGGCCAACAGTTCGGTTTTAGGAAAGATCATTCAACCGTACAACAGTGTGCCAGGCTAGTGGAGTACATCTGCTCAGAAAAGCAGGCGGGAAACAGCACAGCAGCTATATTCTTAGATATTGAGAAAGCCTTCGACAAAGTGTGGCACGAAGGACTTATCTACAAACTACATAAATACAAAGTTCCCGATTACATAATACACACTATCAATTCTTATCTGGAAAATAGAAAATTTTACATTAAATACGAAGACGAGACAAGTACAGTAAGGCAAATCGAAGCTGGAGTGCCGCAGGGTAGCGTCTTAGCACCTATCTTATACTGCATATACATCAATGATTTGCCGCATATGACGGGCAGTAATGTCCGTCTATATGCTGATGACACGGCACTTTACACCAGCCATAAAAACCTAGAGTATGCTGCACGGAAGTTGCAGCGACATCTAGAGCTACTCACCCAATGGTGCAATTTATGGAAAATCAAAGTAAATGCCACAAAAAGCCAAGCCATCATATTCACTAGGAAGTTAAAGCTACCAAGATTCAAATTGCACACGGAGGGAAGAGCGAATGGCAAAAAGAAATTAAGTACCTTGGGCTGCGATTAGACAAACAGCTGACGTGGAGGTCCCACATAGATGAAACAAAGAAAAAAGCGAAAGCAAAACTTACCAACCTCTACCCAATCCTGAGAGGTGACGGTATAAGAACAGAAACCAAACTAATCATCTATCGTGCGATTGTACAAACTACATTCCTATATGGTTCAGAATTATGGAGCATGGCTGCCGACTGCCACATCAAAAAGCTGCAGGCACTGGAGAACAGAGCCCTGCGTGCGATTGTCGGTGCACCCCGATATCTAACAAATTGGAGAATCCGTCAGGACCTCCACTTTGTCCCTCTAACAGAAACTATCAAACTAGCCTCAGACAAATTCTACTTCCGCTGCGAAAACTCGCCACACCCTGAAATTGCAGCAATAGGAAACGATCTAATAGAAGATCTCCCACAAAAACATCCCAAACAGACAATCAACAGACAATTTCCCTTCTGACCCCCTGCCCTCCCCACCTCCAATAACTGTAAATAGACCCCCTCATCATGTAAATAGGACCCTAGTAAGCAAACACCATAACTATCACCACCATTAGCAATAAGTAGGAATAGGCATAGGAATAGGAATTACTATCGTTAGGACCTATATATATATTATATATATATATATATATATATATATATAAAAAAAAAATCCTCCATTAGATTTAAGTAGGTAATAGTCTTCAAATTAACAGCAAGCAAACTCCAAAAACAGGTTTTCTAATACTTAGCTTATGACAAAAACATCTAGGACCGTATCAAAATATAGATTTAGACATTAGCAATAGGACCCCTGGCGCTAAGGACGACATGCAGCCTATGTCTGCGACATATCATGCTCTGCTCTCTGCCGTGATTAGCTCGCGGCGAGGTGACACCGGGTGCCGTGAGTTTGGCCGCGAGTACAGCAAAACGTCGAGCGGACTTAGCGATAAGCCCGCCGGTAATAATCCAAGAAACAAAGAAGATCAAGGCTGTCGTCGAATCATTCGCGTCGTGCGATATCGACCATAAAGCCTCATCCGCGCCGTGCGTTAATGTTACCCCAGCCGCGCCGGTTGCAACAAGTGCTGACGGGACCGCATTCCAAGGACGAGTCAACCCTGAGCTGGAGGGGGTGTCAGAGACGGGACCAGTCCACTCGGCGCCTGAAGGGGAGGCCGTGCCCGGACAGCTGACGGGCGAGGTGACGGCGCTGCGCCATGGAGGGGAGAGCGGTAATATGGTGGTGCCCAGACACATATCAGATGCGACTCAGCCTGCGGCTGAGTCGGTCGCACCCGGAGCTGCTTCCCGGCTCTCGACCCGGGTGAAGGGTGTGAAGGGTGGGAGTGGAGCAGAGGCGGCGCCGAGTAGAAAGGGGGGCCACGTGGTGGCGGACCTCGGTGGCAGTGTGGAAGCTGCGCCTCGACCACAGGCCGAGCAGCAGGCAGCTGGGGCCGTCTCCCGGCCCCGTACCCGGTTAGGGGGCGCGAGTGCAAGGGAAGTGGTCGCTGGAGGGGCGAGGGCACCACGTCCTAACAACGGTCCCAAGCGCACACTCAACCGACGGCCACGGGCCGCAGCGGCCAGCAAGGGAGCGAGATCGAATCTCCCAACCGACAAGAAGGCGGCTGCGACCTGCCCAAAAGGCAAGAAGACCACTGCAACCAGCCAACAACAGTAGCACCTCAAAAGTGAAGCCACGACCTCCATCTCGAAGGATACGAAATGCGAGGAGGGAGGCAGTGAAGGCTGGCAGCAACCCCGAAAAACGGCTAGACCCAAACAGTTGATAAACTCAACTGGCAAGCGGCAACAGAAAATCCGTTTGGCGCACTGGATGAAGACTTACACATAGAGCAACAGCAGCCAACACTACCTGAGGCTCCGACGGGGTATAGTCGTCGTATCCCTCCAATCATAGTCCACAATGAAGGAAGCGTGCATATCCTTGGACAAGAATTGGAGGCATTCTGCGAGGCCGCGTTTGACTTCAAGCCTTTGGAAAATGGGCTACAGATCAAGCTAAGAACTGTCAAGGACTATAAACAAACCACCACATACCTACGGGGGGAAGGGATACAGTATTTTACGTACTCACTAGCGTCTGAAAAGAAAGTACAGCTTGTGGTCAGGGGACTGCCACTGTGGATGCCCCCAGCGGATGTGAAGAATGCTTTGGAGGCAGGCGGCTACACCATACAAGCAACAGAACAACTAAGGGCACCCACCAATCCAACGAGAAACCTACCTGAGCGCCCCATACCACTCTTCATGGTGACTCTAATGGACACAGGTCCATACTAGTCCTTACTAGTCATTAATCGTCTTCTTAACATGAATGTGACGATAGAGAAAAAGCGGAAAACTAATGCCCCTCTGCAATGTTTCCGCTGCCAAGCGTTCGGGCATTACAGTCGGCACTGCAGGCTGCAGATGGCATGCGTGAGATGCAAAGGCCCCCACGTTGCCTCGTACAGGGGTTGTCCGAAATATCAAGAGGAGAGGAAAAGTTAGGCTGGAAAAACTACCAGCAAGAACAACAACAATCAGAGAGATCAACCTAGTCCAGCGAATCCTAATCCACCACAAGCTAATACCAACCAACCGCCAAACAACTCAGAGGCAGAACCCAACAATGAGGTCAACTCCCCGACCTCGGAAGAAACAACAGCACTGGCAGAAATGTGGATCCTGATCAGCCAGCTAAACGACGTAGTGAAGGGGCTCGGCACCATCACAACTCAACTTAGAGACGTTGTAATGGCAGCGCTGCAGACTTCCAAAACACAATCCACCGCAGGTCACCAAAACCAAGATGGCTGCTAGACCACTGGAAGGCCTCAGGATCTGCGCATGGAATGCGAACGGCGTGCACAAGCAGCGCAACGAGCTCCAAACGTTTATGTTGGAGTTTGGAATCGACATCTGTCTGGTCAGTGAAACTCATCTCAAGCAGGGCATCAGGGTCACAGTCCCAAACTACCTGTGCTATCGCCGGGACAGACCAACGGCTGGAGGCGGAGTTGCGGTGTATATTAAGAAGTCCATTAAGCATCACACCACAGCTCTTCCAAACTTCGCCAGCATAGAAGCAGCAGCAATAGTGGCAGCAACGACAGCAGGACCAGTAACAGTAATTGCGGCTTACCATCCACCAGGAACAACTCTTTCCGCTGCAGACGTAGCAGCCCTGAACACCATCCCAGGGAAAATCATACTAGGAGGGGGCCTGAATGCCAAACATACAGATTGGCACAGCAGGACATCCAACCCAAGCGGAAGGGTACTCCAGAGAGAGAGTCAACGAAGAGGCTTTGCTGTCTGGGGCCCTGAGAAGCCAACACACTTCCCAGCTACTGAGAGATGCAGGCCAGATGTTCTCGATATCTTTGTAACATGAGATGTCCCAGCCAGGCCATATCTCCAGTCGGTCCCGCAGCTCTCTTCTGACCATAATCCCGTACTGTCAGACTGGGAGGTGGAGGGAGACAGGGAAGAAAACGGCTGCAAGAATTACGCCAAAACAATCTGGGACCAGTTCAGAGACGAACTCCAGCAGCAAATGGAGGAACAACTGCAGCACCCAGTACTAGATCCAGATGAAGCCGCAAGTCGCTGGTCAGAAGACACGCTAAATGCTGCCGACAACGCTGCTCCTCAGAAGAGGAAATTCCAGGTCCGGCAACTCCCCGCCGAACTGCTAGAGCTTATAAAGGAGAAAAACTGGGCCAGGAAGAGCTGGCAGCAAACGAGGGATAGAGTTTACAAGTCACTCCTTAACAAACTTCAACGCGAGCTGAAGGCGAAGCTTGAAACCTATCGGAACCAGCAATGGGATGACCGAGTGGCTCAGTTACGAGTGGAAGACGGGACAGCGTGGAAGCAAACCCGTCAGTTCACAAGAGCCAGAAACCGCACACCGGCGTTGCACAGCGCGCAGGGCCTCATCTACACGGCAAAAGACAAAGCCAATGCGCTGGCGGACGTGTTTGAAGAGAACTTCCGACCAGTAGCTGAGCCATACGACGACGACCATATTGAAGACGTACACCAACAGCTGCGCCGCTACTGGGCCACAAACGAAGGCGTGGAAGACGAAATAGGGGAGGTCGACACGCAGGAAGTAGAGGAGATTCTACAGAAGACTCAGGTGAAGAAGGCTCCAGGCTGCGATGGGGTAAATAACCTCATGCTACGGCAACTACCACCCGCAGCAGTAGAGCGTCTTGCTCAGATCTTCAACATCATTTTGAGAAGGCGCAATTTCCCTGCTGCCTGGAAGCAGGCAGACATAGTCGCTCTCCCAAAACCGGGCAAGGACCAGACGTTTCCGCAGAACTACAGGCCCGTTTCACTGCTACCGGCAGTCTCGAAGACCTTCGAGAGACTACTGCTTCGACGGCTGATGGTACACGTAAACCGACTGCAGATCATCCCGGACGAACAGTTTGGTTTTCGTCCCAAACACTCGACCACTCACCAGCTGTTGAGGGTGGCGGAGGAAGCAACGGATGCCTTCAACCGCAGACGACACTGCGGAATGGTGCTGCTAGATGTCGCAAAGGCCTTCGACACCGTGTGGCACGAGGGACTCCTGCTGAAACTAAAAGCGGTAGGAATACCAAGGCCATATATTGAGTTAATACGCAGCTACCTCAGGAGGAGGTCCTTCAGAGTCAGAGTGGAGAAGTCGTGGTCATCGAGGAGACGAGTGAGGGCGGGAGTGCCGCAGGGGTCGGTACTGGGTCCGATCCTCTTCATCATTTTTGCTGCGGACATCCCCAGGCCGATCGACGTCTACTCGGCGTTCTATGCCGATGACACGGCCTACTTCACCTCCTCATGGAGCCCACTGGTAATCGCAAGAAGACTACAAGCAGCTCTAGACCAGCTCGAGGAGTGGGCAACTCTCTGGAGGGTCAAGATCAACCCCACAAAGTCACAGGCAATAATACTCAGCCGAAGAGGGACTCCGAGACAACTGGGCCTGACGCTGTTCGGGGAACCAATTCCGCAAAAGACCACAGTGCGCTACCTGGGCGTCACGATCGACCAACGACTGACCTGGAAGCAGCACGTGGACGATGTATGCAGCAGAATAAACAGGCGACTGGGAGCATTATACCCGGTGCTGAACCACGCCTCGTCCCTGCCACCACGCTGTGGAGTTCACGTGTACCAGGCACTCCTGAGGCCCATCATGGAATATGCAAGCCCAGTATGGGCGTATGCTGCCAAAACACACCTGAAAAATCTCCAGGTGCTGCAAAACCGCTCCCTAAAGCGCGCGCTTCACCTTCCACTGGCGTTCCCGACAGCAGACCTTCACCAGATGTCCCAGTGTCCGAGGTTGATGACGAGGATGGTGGCTGCTGCGCACAAATTCTACGATACTGCGGCAACATCCAGAAACATACTGGTAAGCGGACTGGGAGACTACGAGCAAGAAGGACTGCGCCATGATAGACCGAAGGCAATCTTGAACAGCTAGCAGCATGGAAGATGCGGAATGGCCAAGACGCAAAGCATGGGTAAAGTGAACCAAAAATATATGAATAAAGAAACCAGTGTTAAAGACTCCAGTGTAAATAAACCATAAGACAAACTAACCTGTAAAATCATTAGGGCAAATAGAAGTTAAGAAATCAAAAATGCTATGTAAACTCTAAACCGAAGATAAATGTAGGGGTATATGTCGCCAACAGGGTGACAGGCACCTCTCCCCAATCACAGCCAACGCCTCCGGCAGCAGCAATGTTGCTCTCCTGCTGCTGCGCCGTGAGCATTCCGAGTTGATATCTCGTAGCAACCAGACATGTTTATCGAGCGCTAAGGAAATTACAAAGATCTCAGCTCACGTGTGAAGGATAGGTACGGGAAATTGCGTGTGGCATTAGGCTACATTTATCTGCCCTCCTAGCTGTTAGGGATTCTGCGTCCCAGGGACTATCCATTCGGTAGTATCCCGCGGGCGCTGAGCTTTAGGGTTGCTCTTGTCGCCGGGAATGTGGAGACGGCAATATCACGGCCATGCCATTAGCAATATTAGAAATACAATGTGAAAAAAAGCCAATCAAGAAAATTTAATTAAAAAGATTGTGGCTCCTATGCCAGCGGCCGAAGGGAGAGTGAACTTCAGCAGCCTAAGCTGAATCACATCTCGCTGCTACGATTTCGAAGAAAGTTGTGCATGGCAGGTGCTGATATGGCGATGATGAAACACCGCCTGCATACACATTTGTTGCCGGCGTCTTTGAAGGAAATTATAGATTGAAAATTACGGCTGTGTGAGCAACAACCGCGAAAATACGTATAATAAACTAAAAAATGTGACAACTCTGTAGTTTAACCCTTTGACTGCTGTAGACGCGTTAACGCGCGTGGCTACTACTGCGCCCAGGTGCTCCAGACGTGTATACACGCGCCGCCTTGCCGCTCTGTCTCTGCTCCAGACGTGTATACACGCGCCGCCTCGCCGCCCTGTCTGTACTCCAGACGTGTTAACACGCTAGCCTCTTAGCGGCCTGGCTATGAAGCCATATTTCCACCCAGGGTGGTTAGTTGTTTTCCTCATTCGGCCCTTGAGGATTGGCAGCTGCGATCTAATTTGTGTTGCTCTTTTCCTTTTAGTTTTCGCTGAGAAAATGGCATACAGTCATTATTTTTTTTAACTGCTTAACGTCTCTTAACAGCGAGGACTTTAGAGATGGTAAAGATTGGGGGGCAAGGAATGGGAAGGAATTCGGCTATGGCTTTTTGAAGGAAACATTCCGGCATACACCTGGAGTGATTTGGGGAAACCATGGAAAACCCAAATCTGGATGCCTGGACGGGGATTCGAAGCATCGTCCTCCCGAATACGCCGTCGTGTTTGTACCGCGGAAGAAATCATGGAGATTCTTACTAGAAGCGACAGTGAATATGATCACTTTGATATGGATGACAGTGATAACCCTTCGACAGGATCTCGATGTAATTTTCCTATGCTGTGTACATCAGCTAGTGGAAAATGACCATTTTTTAGAGTTTGAAGCTACAGATTGTGCGAGCGAAATGTGTTGAAAAAGAGAATGCTTTAGTGACGCGTTTGACAGTATGTGCTTGTCGATTAAGCTGCAGGACACAAGTGTGGATTACGTTAACATTCCAGCAGTTTGTCATTTTTCCTGATATTTCTAACGGAATATCATATGATATCTATTGCTGATGAGACCAACAGACACGCGAGAATCAATTCACACTATATTTTCACTATGAAGTGGTTTAAAAAGTTCTTTTTCCACATTCTCGAACACTGCATTTTAAATGCTCACGCTCTTCACCGCGTAGTAACCGACGAAAAATGCCAGTTGCAGAGTTTCGTCTGTTGCATCCATAAATTTAAATTTCGTGAGGTATTTTTCAGGATTTCCTGACACCCCCCCCCCCCCCCTCACCGTCTTGTAAGATCAGGTCCGTGAGACGCCACCCCCCCCCCCTAGAAATCACCCTGGCAACTTTTTGAGACCTTTTTTACAAATTTCATTCATATTGCAAATTCAAAGAAGAGCACGCCAATGCGTAAATGCGCTGTATGTTCGATACAGAAAGTGCGTCGAGAAACCAATGAAGAACATGTAATGTATCACTGTGTGTTGCACCATTTTCAAGGCTTATCACACAAAAAGAATTACTAACCATGGTTAACTGCAGAGTTATAATTATATTACATTTACTACGCTCACAAACTAAAAACATTTCAGTTGCTGTAATATCTATTTAGTATATGAAGTACTGGCATGTTTGATTACGCAGACACTCACTTTTAGAAGAGTTTTAAACTGAAAACCTTTAAATGTTATATTAACTGTATTTATTTTGTATCTGCGGTTTCAAACCGCAGAGCGACAGCAGAAGAACGCCACACACGACGCTCCAGACGTATTCAGCACACATCGGTCCGGTCTAACGCGGCAGGCCAGCGCAGGTAAACAGCTTAGCCGTAAACAAAGCCGCACTCGGCGAGGGCTCGGCCGGCCGAACCGTAGCAGTTAAAGGGTTAAGGGTAATTTCGAAAAAAGAAAAGAATAAGAAGCCTTGTACAAGAAATCAACTGTTACTTATTTTTTTTTTTTTTACTGCTTAACTGTACGCATAAATTACTATTGCGCAAAATGTGTTCACTTTTGAATGTCGTAAAGCGCAATATTACCTGGAGTAAAAGACAGTTCTGCATCTTTTCGAAGTTATGTTTGTAACGAACGCGTCTTGTGACCGCTAGTTACATTAATAAACTATATGTTTATTATTTAAAATGTGGAATATTTTAGTGGGCGTTTGGGCGCAGTGTACATTGTACAAGTGTGGAGCGGCAGATCTGAGGAATGCCAGCAGGCCGGTTCCTAGAATTAGCGAGGGGAGAATAGTGAGTGCCTAATGGAGGGGAGATTTGTGCTTGCCAGGTAGACAAACAGGGTGATCGGCGAGAGTTTTCTGTTTTGCATGTGGCACGACGAACGAGTGAAGGAAGATTCGATGCCGGCCGGCCAGCACATTCGGACGATGTGATTTCTGGACTGTCTATTCGTGAGGGGGACTGTTGCTGCTACCTGGATCCGGACACCCGCTATTTTGTTTGAGCAGATGAGCTCAGGCAAAGGACGACATCTGAGGAACTGTGCTACACTGGTCCATAGCAGAGAAGACCGTCATCCAATGTGTGGCGGCAGACATGTACATTCGGTAATTATACATCGCCAATGAAGGACACTGTGCTAGCTAGACTTTCAAGTTCATAGCATTGCCCAGCTACGACCCTGCAGATAAGAACTCTCATAGCCCGGAGCAAACATTTCATTCAGAAGTGAATAGTCAAAATGTTGAATTTGTTTACTGTTTCATTTTGTGTATTTTATATAAAATACCCTGGCGCCCGCAAAAGGACAATTGATTAATTTTAACTAATTTTGTTATATATGTCATGTGATTAATTGAAATAAAACCATTTGTGATTTCTGGTATAAAGTATTCACGCAAGTTCTACCTTTCATGATAATAAAATAAAATAATAAAATTAATTATAATTTTAAATTAGGTTATGAGGTCAGAACGTTACATGTTCAGAAGCTGAGAAATAAAGGAAGATAATTAATAAGTTTTGCTGCGTAGTCAAATATAAGCTACTTACAGCAGCGAAAGTATTCACGGTTACTCCGCGCAATTAAGTCAAATTGGGTATTTGACTACTTCTTGAAAATGGTTTTATCAGTACATTGAAGTAGGTCCTTTTAGGTTCTAAAAACTGAATTAGGTCATAACATAAAAATTAGGTACTTTTAGGTCATATTAAATTTATGAATATTATTGGTTTATACAAAAGACGAAAAAGAAAATTAAAATTTCTAGAATATTAGGTTGGGAACAAAATAGGTTCGAACCTAAGAATCCGGGGCTTAGTAATAACCATCTGGAAAATGAATCACTTCTCTCAAAGGAAACAAAAATCACTGCTGATGAGAGTGGAGTATAAGTTAATGCAATAGACCGAAAAATGAGAACCCGCCGAAGATGCTTTTGTAAAAGAAGTGAAACGCGTTCGGGAGTTCAATAAATGCACAAACATTCAACTGCTTTAGCGTCATTTATTTATCAACAAATAACCAACTGTAAGGGAAAGAAAATAAGTCACAACAATACAAAGAGTAACAACAAATCAACAGTATGTTTAGAATTGTTTAATTTGATGAATGTTTGTAAAAATAAATGCGTATTGCGATAAATAACAGATGCAGAAGAAACTGACCGTGGCGGGTATCCAACTAGCTACTTTTACTACAACGTTAACTCGAGTAGCCAACCAATCAACGGACGCCGTGTCCTACCGCAATACATTCAGGAAATTCTTAATTTACGATTTTTGAGTTTCGATTTCTTCTACGCGGGGTCTTACCATGACGTACGAAATTCGCGTATCGTACCTGATGAGTCGTGTCGTACCATTCGTGGACTCGCAGATACTGGACTAAATATGGCACTAAAATATGTTTAGGTTAACATCAGATTTGCATTCCCTGCCATGCGCCTGGTCACGCGAAGTCATAATACAGGTCCTCTGACACATCATGAAGCACTGCTTAGTTTCTGCGTGATGCCGCCTCAGATTTATATAGAAGTAGACCAGTGTTTCCCAACCTTTTTTGGGTCATGTCCCACTTTTAACATTTTTTTTTGCCCCCCATACATAATTTTTAATAAAAAAAATTATTTGTTATTAAAGAAACTCATATAGGATGGTTTTTGAAAGAAAACACTTTAATATTGTCATAAAACACAGTAAGTAAAATTAAAAAACATATAATGAAATACTAGAATTCAAATTAAAAAGATTATTAATAAAGATTTGTTATGGCACTTTAGTGTGATCCTTTTAAGAATTTGCTTTTTTGCTATATTTTGTACCTATATCTAGCATTGCATTTAAATAACCCGAAGAGAAAGCGGTAAAGTCGTATCAAATCAATTTCTAAATTGCCCCCCTAAAAAAACAATTTGCCCCCTTGTGGGGCGTGGGCCCCACGTTGGGAAACACTGAAGTAGACGATCATTCCGACTCCAAAAAAGAACCGAGCACGGGCGTGCAAAGACAACAGAGGGCTTCAAATCACAATTATCTACCGCCGTATAGGGAAACGGAGAACAATATTTTAGACGATTATATTCAGGAAGGGAGAAGGCACACGAGAAGCCTGGTATTATTTTATAAATTCTTAGTATTAACAATCCTTGTAAGCTTTATGTGCTTTTACCTTATATAATCACGTGACCAGATAAAGTTTTTTGTGTGGGTGTTATTATTGTTGTGATGAACATATTAGAGATCGATAAATATATCAAGTATTACGAAATGAAAATAAATTGGGCTAATTCGTATACCAAACCCCATATAACATCACAGCCACTATCGAAATTCCGTATATGTGGACAGGACAATAGTAATTGCGTTAATTGATATGAAGTCTTTGATGACGAAAACTGGAACACCCAATCGTAAGAAAGCTAAAAATAGACCTGGGAGAGAACATTATCCCTTTATAAGAGCCGGTTAGCATCAACTCACAAATAAAAAGTGGAAGGAAAACATTGGAAAGGGTTTAAGGCAAGGATGCGGACTATCACCACTAGTATTTAAGATCTATATTAAAGAAGCCACAAAAGAATAATTCTTAGCTACCAACAATAGTTCTAAGTGGCTGGTTGTTCGCTACCATACAATATGCAGATCACATAGCACTGAAAACGAAACAGATTTGGGAAAGGATGTAAATCACATTAACGAATTACAGGGAAGTGTGATCACAACCAGGGCCGTAGACAGGTTTAATGGGCCTCGGGCAATTTCACCCGACCGTGCCCCTCTTACCCGCGGGGGGGGGGGGTCGAGGGGGGTCACTTTTTTGACAACGATAAACCAAAACAAAAGTATTCAGATCCTTACAGTCAGCTGATAAAAAACAAAGCAAAAAATGTAAACAAACTAATTGGCATTTAAACTATAGACAGTCAATTAGGAAATGTTTTACTATCTAAAGGTAGAGTTGAGATGGATCAATTTACCATTGATTATATTAATGATACTGATTGATTACAACTTTATCAATTTTCAAGACTTATATTAATTAAAACCGAGCAAAGCTCGGCCGCCAGGTACTAAAGGAAAAAATACCAAAAATTATCCATATGGACAAAAACATTTCTTTATTATTGCAATGCATACGAATAGCAGTACTGTGCAGTAAAGATTTTACAGCTTATAATGTTAAAAAACTCGGTATTACGACATAAAAACTTTACATTGATAAAAGGAAAAAGTACATAGTTACATAGGTGTTATGGGTTTTTTTTGCTCACATTAACTGGTTTTTTCTTTCCGTCATAAAATTATAAGCCTGTATGATTGTTAACAATTTTTAATTTTTGTTGTTGATGGTAAAATTTACATAACCTAGATTTTTCCGGGCCCCTGTCAACAATTTATGGGCCCGGGCCCCGGGCAAATGACCCGAAAAAACCGGTCTGTATACGGCCCTGATCACAACTAATGGAAAATGTACTATAAATGAGAGGTCAATACCCGATTTGCACAGGTGAAGAGAACGTCTACATCAATACGGAATTAGGAAAGCATTTCGTGAAAAACTTTGTATAGAGTGTTGTAAGCCAAGGGGCGGAAACATGGATCCTCCAAAAAGAGGAAATAGTGGCGGGGACCTTGCACTGACGAAGCGCCACGAGATCGTCCTCAAAAGAGCAAATGAAACACGCATCTTGGTTGAAGTCTTATACGGGAGAAGAAAGAGCTCCTTTTGCAACCTGATTCGTCATCCTGACTAGTGAACCTGCTTGACTGAAGGGAACCTGAAAGGATCAGTGGAAGCCAGTGGTGGATCCAGGATTTTGTTTGGGGGGGGGGCTTGACTCGGGGGAGGAGAGGTTCAGCGACAGAAATCTCATTATTCCAAATTGCCTCCCTTATTAAAACAGTACAGCAAAAAAAAAAAGGTCCACAAAATCCCATGTCGTCAGGGGTGACCTTGGTACTTTTGGGGGGGCTTAAGCCCCCTAGCCCCTCCCCCCTGGATCCGCCACTGGTGGAAGCCCAAGAGTAAAACTTATAGGCAACATTAAACTCAAGTACTTGAAGCTGGGAAGACAGTCACGGTACCCACCAACCTTAGGTTGAGGAGATGAAGAAAATGAAATGGTCACACGCGGTTGATAACTTCAATCGGGGAATCAGCGCAAAGTTCATCCGCGACTCACAATTTGGATGAAAACAAGTAACTAGTGTGTTCAGTCTGGCCGGGAACATTCACTGCGTCTCAATTGCATCAGCTGACTCCTGAAACATACACCGTGATTGAACAAAGATAAGTGAATGAAACATGCTCCATCGTGTCCAATTTAACTGTCCAGGAGATATCAGTAGCTGGAAGGTAGGAAATACCCTAGAGATTGGTGTAAGACTCATATTACTCCATTAGGAGTTGTGACTGCTCAAGCATTACGATACAGAAGCAATTGTCACGTGACTATGACTGAATGAAGTAACTGTTCCACTCTGCTGTGTCATGAACTCATTAAAGTGGTTGTTACAGCAAGGAATATGCGAACTTTATTTTGGTGTGGTTGCTTGTTTACTCAAAGAAACTATTAAAATTCTGATAAAATAGAAACTGTGATACCGAGTAGTTATTTCAATAATTCACACTGTTTTAGGGACTATTCCGTAATAAACTGTTCAGTGGCGAACTTGTAAAATGAATTTGCGAAAGCTAAGTCATTTGATATGGTTTGTACCAAATCGACTTGCAATTTCGATAGTTAGTGTTTCGTGACTATCCAACTCTATAAAATCACGCAGTGGTACCTTACCAACTGCAATCTGTCTGAAGTTGATCACCACTAGCACAGTCAACCTTTCGCTCCAAGAGACGTTGAGATGGCCCGAAGTTACATCATATGAGCGTACGTCGCAAATCATCAGCCAATAGATGTCAAGAGAGGAAGTACGCTTAGATTGCGCAAACTAATCGAAGTGGTCTGAAAGATATGACTGGATTGAAATCGACCTGAGCCCTGACACCTAGGAATCACTGAGACAAGTGGCGACAAATAGCAGCGGGTGCTGACACACCAAGTGTGGCTCCTGACGAGGCGGAAAACTTCAACTGTGGCAAGCGTGACGATAGCGCCTAAAACCAACCCGCAACGTGGCCCTTGACATGATCTACACAGTATGTACAATTTCCTTTCGATTCACCTTGAACACGCTTGTCGCAAGCTATTGAATTTCACGCATGCCCACTAACGGCACCGAACGTCTATTGTGGCTGTCATTGCGCCACTGAAACATTATCCGAGGAATGGTTCATGGCGCCACTGGCTTCGTAGAGTTTCACGACTGGACAGTCCATCGCTGTTATTGGTGAAGTTCAGTTCGTTAAGTACCAGTATTCAGTTGTCTATTTTAATATGTGTTTGATAGTTCATTTAGTTTGGTATTTGAGAATTATTAATCAGCATTTGAGATGGGTGTGAGAATTTTAAATACGTATTTCCAGTGTTTCGATGAAATGTTGCGTTACGTGTGACTTTGTGGGGTACCCCATCTTCAGGAGCTAGTCTTGCGACCTGTTTGTCACAGTGCTGACGCATCTCGACAAACAGCGCCGAACATCTATTGTTGTGGCTGTTGTTAAGCCAACGAAGTATTGCCGGAGGGATGGTTCGTTGCGACACTGGCTTCATACAGCCCTTCCGTCCGCTGTAATTCACTAATGGATAATCCCTACGAGCAGCTCTCGCCCTTTTACTGTCGTCCCTTGGAACCGCTCAATGGGGTATTCTCTAATTTGAGTTTGCCCACAACAGCAGCGGTCTAGAATATGGTAGCTCAGAAACCTCTGCAAATGTCTCATTCATGTTTATTACTTCTTGATTAACATTAAGAAAACCTCTCATTGATGGTTTTTGCTTACATATTTGTCATATTTAAATAACTTTTGTAACTATAGGTAAGTATTATGTGTCCCGCTCTCTAACTTTGAATCGGAATTGTGTTCCATCTCCAAAATTGGTTTGGTAGCCTTGCTCTAAATCCTAAAAAGCAGAAGATTTTCATGTACTCTATTAATTTTAACAGTTATAAAAAATATTACCCAGCATGTGGCCTTCTTGCTTCTAAGCAGAGCTTTCCTTTTATTGATCACTACGCTATTGTTCTTCCATGTTTGGCTCCCTCTCGTTGTGAAGAGATTCAATCCATAGAGCAACTAGCAGTACACGCACCATATGAAACTTTTAACCGGAAGAGTACGTCTGTGGTGTGTCTGCAGGTGCAGCCCTCCGTCGCAAGTTGGCGTCCTTCCTGCAGGGTTTCGTCGCCGCCCTCGCCTTGGCGGTGGTCCTCTTCCTGGCACCGCGCTACCCCCGTGACGTCAGCAGCCCTGCGGAGGGGCCGGCCGCCACCACCGCGGCGACAGTGCTGCGCTCGCACGGTACTCGCACGCACCACTGACCCGCTACTGTGTGCATCTAATCAAAACATGTACAATTCATTTATCCTTCAAAATATAATTTTAAAGTTAGCTATCAGAAATACTGATTTTGAGATGTTTTGATTTTGAGATGTTTGTCAACCTCCGAGTGAGTTTACTGTGAGAATTTTAAATACATATTTCCGTTGTTGTTGTACTCTGGATGATATATTACAGTGCTAGCACTTCTCAAGAAGTAGTCTTGCGACCACTTCGTCACAGTTCTGTTCGTGTTGATGGCTTGTTTTTTAATTACTTGCCTTTCCCTTAATTTATAAATTTTTGCCTTTCTTTTCAAAATTCAATGTCACTCAAAAAAATCATAGATTTTACCCATTGAATTTTATGTTTTTGAAATCATTTTTGAACTATATTCTTAGGCAATTACTCCATATAACCTTAATTAGTATTACTAGGTACAATCAACTCATCTCACCTCACAATTATTACACTCGTTTTTATAAAATTATACCAAACGAAGAATCTGCAATAAGACAAACAAGTAATGCAGGGTGTCCCCGAAGTCCTGCTACCGTTACAGTACCTGGTAAGCTATGTAATTACGTGAGTCAGGCTGCGGAAATGCGACTCACTGCAGCACCTCTCCAAGTTTCCTCTACATTCTCTGCACTTCCACCTCTTCACTTCTACTTGCGCTCGAGATGTCCAGCTCCAACCTCGCACGCGGCAGCATAGCACAGTGTGGCAAGAGCTGGAAACAGGTGTTTCCCAAACACGATCCTGGTCCTACCCGAACAATATAATAACGGTTTGCTAGCAGTCTGGAGATGAGACTTACTAGATTGAAATTTGTGGTGTATTATTTATTTTATTACAACTTTGAAAATCATTAATATATTTTTCTCCTGACTTACTTCCTTATTAAAAATGTTATCGATGAAATACAAGTAGCATATCTGATGGCGGTTTTTTTAAGTTAATTGGCGTTTAGTAACTATAGAAACTATGTTCTTTTGATTCCGCTAGTGTATGGTGTTTTTGCTCACAAGACAGTTCAGATAACACAGTATGGACACAATATAACTAAAAACCACACGCCGAACAGAAGACAGATAATTTACATTCGGTGAGCTGATACATACTCTCTGCTGCTGCCATGTTGTCCTCGATGTCCCGTGGATGTTTGGACTCTCGCTGGACGTTGTATGCCATTATCTTCTTTTCTGTCGTAGCTCTCGCATTTGTTCGGCCCTGGAGTTTTTAGCGGTTTAAATGTAACGGTATTTTGTGACACAAGAAAGTTCGACCAATTGTCACGTTGCTTAGCAAGAGAATAGAAGTTTTCACGTCAAAAACCAAGAGATTGAAATCAGAGTGGCGTGGTGGCCAGCCTGGTCCACCACGACAAATCCATCCCCCAGGGAAATGTCTGTCCCTAGCAGCACCGGATCAACAGGTAGGCTGCACCCGAGGGAGCGGGTACCCCGAATGGCCGGTTACTCTGTGAACTCCGACCACTAACACGTTCGCGTGTGACTTGCGGATTTCGAGAGACCCATATCCGATCACTATTGCGGCTACACTGTCTAGACACAAAGAGAATGAGAGCATAACCTCCTCAGGTAGCCACCGTCGTCTTGTACTGAGGCCAGCACGGAAGCACCAAATTCAGCAAGCACATTCTCCAGCAGGCTTGCATAAGTTGTAATATATTTGCAACATGTATAGAACATGTTGCAAAAAATGCATGTCTCTTTTTTCATATGTAGTCAAGTTATTTTCGTTTTCATCATCCGCGGATAAAGTAACTGTGACAACTCTCTCCGTTCAAGACTAAAAATTTCGTTATTTGCGGATGCGGAACTAAGTTTATTAAAATTTTAACACTGGCATACCTATTTATTTATTAGCATACGATTGGACTTTTAGTCACTGTCTGAAACAATTTTGTTCTTTGACGAAATCGTCGTGCTATAGGCGGCGTTCTGGCTTTCGGTAAATTCCGCCTCACCGCTCGTGAAACTCTTTGTCTTATTAGCATTACAATAATTTCTCACAATACAGATTTAAAAATAAATAAAAAAGATTAGATCACACTCGATTAAAGTCGTTTTGCCACATAAAGGCTTGTCCGTTTATGCCTTGTTGAGTCGTTTCATGTAATAGCAATAAATGAACAGAACGACCAATTATAATACTAGAAACAAGTAATTTGGTACACATATATGGTTTCATCCCTAAATCATAATTGCACCCACCAAGTCGAGTCAACGGCGGCACTGCCTACCCTTTTCTGGAAGCGATTCGGACCATTTTTGAACCTCAATTTCTTCGGTCGTATTCATGTTACATGTCTCAAATTTCTGTTATGCATAGATATCAGCAATCTTAGCAAACGTAATAAATTTTATTTTGTTACTGTTCTTAACTCGGATGTTATTCGGATGCAAACTTCAGGGATTTTGTCACTAACTGACTGGTGATCGTCAAAACTATAAGGCACTTCCTGTAGCCGTAGAAAGCTGAAATTTGGTACACACGTAACATTTTACCAACATATTATAAGAAAACAAACTAGTAAATTTTTCATACCTAACCCCTTACCTACCCCTAACGAGAAATTGCTTTCTACCCTAATTACTTTACCTCAGATTTTCACTGTGGAGTGAGCTTATCTAGTTTAACTAATAGGTTAAATTTTACTTCTTTCCTTTTCTTACTTTCTAAGTTATTGAAATTCAAAATTTTATTTCGGTGCAACACCCCAACATCAAAATTCCATTGTTCTTCCAGTAATACTAGAAACAAGTAATTTGGTACACATACATGGTTTCATCCCTAAATCATAAGAAAAATTTAATATTGGAATTTTTCCACGTATTTATTTAATTACAAACATGAAAAATTCTTTCACATATTTGCGGCTTAATTTACTCCAGATGAAGCTGTAAACCTGAGATTTCTATACTATATAGAGGCAAGCAAGTTCAACCAAAGCCTTAAATTTTACTTTGTTCCTATGGTTAGTTTGGAAGTTACTTATTATTCAATTGTGGTGGTAGTTAAACCAGTGGCAATGTTCATTGCTAGGCTACGACGCACACAAACTGTTTTAGAGAGTGGGGCATTGTTGGTAATGTATATTGATGTCTTACATTCTGAAATGGTCTTATTCATCGATTTGCAAATGGAATCATTACATTTGAGACGTGATTCAGAATAAGCGATAAACTTACAAAAAGAAAGGAGATCCCACAAAAACAATTCTTATAAAAATAGGCAAAGTCTCGTGTTCATGTAGTGACAAAAAGTTATGAGATCTTCTTCAGAGTCTACACTTTACAGTGTGTGTTCACTTCACTTTGTGAAACAGAATGGTTTCTCTTGGTGTCATAGATCGTTTATTTAGGATAAAAATCTGATCACTTGGCCAATATGTACGTCGTAATTTTTACTGAAATTGAGGGCATAATATATACTTATCAAATTCGAAAAAGAGTGAGAGAAATATTGGCTTTTAAGTATTTATAAGTTTGATAAAGCAACACATTTAAGACATTTATATAGGTTAACTAAAACATGAGAAAGCTAAACGTCTTCGCTCAAATTTTAAAGAATCTAACATTGAAAGTTTCGAAAGAGGAATGTTAGTTGAATATTACTTCATAACATAAAGATTGTTTTGTAAATTTCGAACGTATCCCCTGTAATCCCATGCAAATTAACATTCGCTCACATAGTTTCTGTATTCACGGCTTACTTACGGAACGTATCCTTCAGTGCCTCACCGACATAACGCTCGCTCAACTTGACAACAAAACACTGAACATTACGACCCTAACTACACTACATCCAAAGTGCAGTGGCAAACTATCAAAGTCCGAAATTAGAACAGGTCCAATCCTCTTTAACTGTGTATTGGAACAAGTCATTTGTGAACGGACGACCACACTACCAACACCCCTCCAGTCTGAGAATTGGTCACAGAGACGACAAACTACTGGTCAGCTGTCTGACCTTCGCAGATGACCTCGCTCTAGCAAGCATCTAGTGTGGAGGAAGCTATTCACCAACTATCACCTCTCAACAATATAGCAGCTAAATTAGGGTCGAAGGTTTCCATCAACAAAATTGAATTCATAACCAACATCAGAAATGCACCCAACAATAATTCGACTAGGGAATGCAATGATACGAGTAACTAATTCCTACAAATACCTTGGAGAATGGATACTCCAAACATCAACGAGGACTTAGCCACGAATAGCAGCTCCATAGTGGAGAGAATATAGTACGTCTCTAACAATTGTAATGTCTGCATTTTTCGGATGGCTTTAGTGGGTATTCTGTATTTGATTAAATCCATTTTCTTAATGTCTTCCTAAGACTTCGTAAGCATTTCTTCTTCTTTGTGCTACGCTTATCCTTTTGCTAACTGACACCTAAATTTGTGCTGCGTGGGATCAGAGTTTCTTATGCTCTACCCGAATAAAATACTGAAACCGCAATAGTCCATGTTTATTGCAACATACTTATTGGTTCAGTTACAATTAAAAATACATCTGCCAACTCCACGCGACGTAATGTGACCAAAGGGTATGTTTCTGTAATAGAAAACATTCTAAGACAGACAGTCGAACGAGAATTAGCAGGTACAGGCGGCGATCGATCGTAGACGATCCGAGGCAGTGTTTGCCGCTTCCGTAGATCAGGTAAAAGTGAGAGAGACTACGAGCCGCGTGTGCAGTTTCAGCCACGCACTGGTATAGGTGCTGAGCTGATGGCTGCCAGTTTCCGTTCGGCAGAACCAAAAGTTAATCTCAGTTACGCCACCTAGGCTCAGACTTGGCGAATTTAAATAAAAAAACGTAAAAGAATTAAAACATGTCCTCTTAATTTCGTCCCACATCCCGAAGATTCGTGTACCGCCTGCTACACGGCTTTGGGATTTCAAAACCTGATCTCTCAGCTAGCGGTTTGCTCGATATTGCCCACGATTATAAAATTATAAATCTACACATCAAATGAAAAAATCATCAAACTAATAATTAAACCATGGCATAATTGACTATAATCTATTCCAACTAGTTTGCATTTAGAAAAATCAGTTTGCTATTATCTGGCTTTTGAATTTATAAAAAGTGTAGAAGAAATGTGTGTATGAAACAATTTTATCTGTAAACACTTGAGTTATTGCAATAAAATCATTGGTTTATTCCCATTAAACAATGTTGGCATTAAAGTAACACACAATAATTCACTAAATTTGAATGTGTTTATTGGGAAACATAAGTAACCCATAACATCCAAGAGAACGAATTAGGTATGTAACTCAACTATACGTATACCCCAATACTACATGATTACCTTCAAACATAACTACTCCCTTATAAAATTATTAAATTCCCACTACAAAAAAATGAAAATATTACAGTTAAATCAACACGTATAAAACTTCTTCAATTAACTATGACATTAGACATTAACAGAAATTAGTTCATTGTTATTAATTTTTAATTTCGATGGAGCTAACAGTCCGGTTGCAATTACCCCAGTCATCCATTTACACCTTTTTTATATACATATTTTTTTTAAATTTTCTTTTGTAATTGGAATATTAAATTCTCCCCCTCCCATTTACTATTTTGATTTAGAAATTGTAATTCTAAATTCCTTAAGCATTTGTGGAAAATTATTCATCACTGCACTTGGTAATTTGTCCCAATCCTTCAAACCCCTACCAACAACAAAACATTTTCCCACTCCCTTATGCATGAAATCGAGTGCCAGCTTGTGGTCATGATCGCCTTTCCCCTTCCATGCACTATTCCTAATTCTTTGACCAATATCCCTCCAGGTTCCATCATCAACATGTGTACTCTATATTCCCAGCACTCTCTTCACCCTCCTCCTATCCTCAAATGAGTTCCAACCCAGCCCCCTTATCATATCAGTTACTGACTGCGTCCTGCGAAAATTTCCACAAACAAACTAGCTGCTCTTGTTTGCACACCTTCCAAATCCTGTATTTGATTACCAAAATGTGGGTCCGAAACTACACCACCATATTCAACCAATGGTCTGACCAAAGTTTTGTAACCTAACTCCCTAACTATTCATGAACGCTAGAGTTTATAAGAATCTTTTTGATAATCAGTATGAAGTTATATCAACTTAAATAGTCATTATACAGGGTGTTACAAAAAGGTACGGCCAAACTTTCAGGAAACATTCCTCACACACAAACAAAGAAAATATGTTATGTGGACATGTGTCCGGAAACGCTTACTTTCCATGTTAGAGCTCATATTGTGGACGGCTGTGATACAATACGCCATTCTCCAGGGCTGCATCAGGGATTCCATGCGACGGAGGGTGGATGCATGTATCCTCGCTAACGGAGGACATTTTGAACATTTCCTGTAACAAAGTGTTTGAAGTCACGCTGGTACGTTCTGTTGCTGTGTGTTTCCATTCCATGTTTAATGTGAAGAGAAGTAATAAAATGAGCTCTAACATGGAAAGTAAGCGTTTCCGGACACATGTCCACATAACATATTTTCTTTGTTTGTGTGTGAGGGATGTTTCCTGAAAGTTTGGCCGTACCTTTCCGTAACACCCTGTATAAATTTCCCAAATATTTCCCCTTTAACTAAAATACACCATACATAAAAATAATACTAGTAATTTGCACTGAATAATTCCATGACTCTACAAACATACCTCTCAAGAAAATGTTTTGTTTTCACTTTTTTGTTTAGTTCATTAAGGATTATTTTACTGTTGCAGTAGTTAATAAGTATATAGAAGGGTGCGCAGCCCTTGAGTTTTCTTTCAGTCCGTAAGCCTCACGCACGCAGCGGGAAGGTCTCAGTCATCAGACGCCGCGTAAGCGAATCTCCTGTTACTGTCCAGCCACCTGGCTTCAGCTCGCTGCAAATGTGGAGCTTCCTCAACAGCTACAAAATATTGTTTAAATCCACAAAGAAACCAAGTCATGGCAAGCCTGATGGCACCATGTGACCAGCTCTTTGTGGACGAAACAAATAAATTAAATTTTTAATATAATTCTAATGACAAACACTACAAATACAAAGTGTGAATCTTTTCTTGTAATTATTTTTTCAAGTATTACTCAATGCACAGAATTAACTTAAAATGACTATGGATGCAGTTATAATTTTATAGTTAGCTTTACTTCTGTAATCTCAGATTGTAACGGTTAGGTTTCCGAAATGTTTGAACTACTCAGTCGAGATTCTTACTGCGTAAATCATACGAAAGTCTGTTAGTTGTCGTGACTGAATTCACGGCTTGCTGTACTGGTTTGGACTGTTGTGCCTTGTTTTCGACTAATTTGTTTGTGTGCACAATATTTTGAGTGTTTCCATGATATAACCGAAGTCAATTTTTATGAACGACCATGGTTCTATCCGGCAGTTGAATTCTTTCTATTATCGGAGATAAAACTTCTTTGACTTGGTTTGAGCCTATCCATCTTGTAGTCAATTTTTTCGTCTCATGTTTCCTCATGAACGGTTTATGGTTGCGGTTTTGCGGTCTAATTGTAATATTTGGCTTATGATAAGAAAGCATGCACGCTGGTTATTATGACTACCTAAGCCCATAATTTTAAAGCTTAAAGGAAAGACTTGTTTGGATTATCGATATTTTTAGAAACTTGTAACACTTGGAAAGGTGACTTCATTTTTCTGCCATAGACCGCATCAAAAGGTTTTACAAGTACTGGTGTTAATTTTTGAGTTGTAACACGATACTAAATCAGGTAAAATTGATTGCCAATTATTGTATGGTTCTGTTAACATAGTAACTAAGGATTTTACCAACAGTTTTATCTATGATTTTTATCTTTCGTTTGAGGGTGTAACTACTGTTTCACAATCTTTCAATGCCTAATAATTTGCAAACTTGTTTAAACAGTGAAAACATAAAGGACGATCCTTGGTCTGAAATGATCGATTTCGGAATTCCATAAAGTAAAATCCAATTTACTACAAAAGCTTTCGCTACTGATTCTGCTGTTTGGCCAGGTAAATGTGCCATTGTTAAGTAACTGGAAAAAGCAACAGAAATTGTAAGTATATAGCTGTTGTCTTCTTGACTGCGTCTGAAGGGACCCATAATATTAAGAACGATTCTTTGGAAAGGTTCTGTCGTTTCAGGTAGTGACTGCAAAGGTTCTCTCGCTTTTCCGAGGCCGTGTGTTTCATTGCATCTGGGACCACTTTTCACGTATTTTAGTACATCCTCTCTCCTGTGCGACCGCCAATATTCGGTCGCTATTCGCTGCTTATTTGCTTTTAAATTACAATGACCTTATAAGATTGAGTCATGATACAATTTTGCAAATAGGTACTTTCAGTGATTTCGGTACTGTAACCCTATCACCACACTTGGTAACATGATATAAAACCGTTTCTGTTTCTCCATTTGCTACATTCTTCGTCTTTAGCCTGTTCGATAAGTAGCTCTGTAATTGAGGGTGGTTATTCACTATTAACTACACTAATTTTTCTATTTAAGCCATTGGCATTTTTGTCGTACTCATACTATGGAAGCTGTAGTATCCATCGCATTAACCTTCTTGATGGATCTTTGAGATTAAGCACCCATTTTAACCCTGAATGATCAGTTACTATCATAAATTTTTTCCTGTAAAGAAAACAACGAAACTGTTTGGTACTCAAAATCACAGATAAATACTTCTTTCTGGCATATATTATAATTAATATATATATATATAGATGCATATGCTATTGGTTTTCCTCACCATTTATTACTTGAGGTAAAAGAGAACCAAGGGCAAAATTAGAAGCGTCAGCTGCGTGCACATAAGGTTTAGTGGAATCACAAATATTAGGACTGGATAACTGTTAGGAGCTTTTTTCAAAATATTCATGGCTTTCTCACATTCATTCGTCAATTCAAATTTTCCTTTTTTCAGCAGTTTAGTAAATGGATTGGCCTTTAGGGCGTAATATTGGATAAATTTTCTGTAATAAACTGCTTCTACTAGCCTCGAATGTGATTTAACCTCATCCTTGGTGATGTGATAACGTAAATATTCTAATTCCAAAACTGTAAAATTGCACTTTTAAATTGTTTAAGTTAAATTAGCTTGTTTAAAACTTTCAAATACAGATCTTAACCTTTGGGTGTGATCTTCCATATTTTTTGAAAATGCAATGACGTTGTCAACGTAAACAAGTGCTGAAAATGGTTTAATCGTCTTAGAACACCAACAAAAATTCTTTAAAAAGTTCAGGACCATTTATTAAAACCAAAGGTAGCCTCAAAACTCAAAATGGCCATTAGCGACATTAAAAGCTGGTTTTGAACGTCATATTAATGTACTTTTAATTGGTGATAACCACTATGTAAACCTTTGAAAATATATGCAATTCAGTAAATAAATTAGTTTCTACAATGGAAGGTAAGGGATACACGTCACTACTGTGACTTAATTTAAGGCCTTTAAACTCGAATTTTAAATAAATTTTCGGGCTTCCAGTGGTGTTAAGATGTCATAATTGTGGGACGTTTCGAAGGCATCCATCTCAGACCTCATTTTGAACCAAATGTGAATTATCGATGAGATTATCATTATTATTTGTAGACGGAGCGGCTGAAGGGGCGGGTGCGCGTGCTGTGCCACGGGGGAATATGAAAGGTGGTGAGTCTGACACGTTGCCATGCATGGCCCACAGGTGCGGCCGCAGGGGGTAACCGCACGGTGGCGGAGCGGCTACGAGAGCGGGTGCGCGTGCTGTGCCAGGGGGAATATGAAAGGAATGAGCTTGGTGGTGAGTCTGACACGTTGCCATGCGTGGCCCACAGGTGCGGCCGCAGGGTGTAACCGCACGATGGCGGAGCGGCTACGAGAGCGGGTGCGCGTGCTGTGCCATGGGGAATATGAAAGGAATGAGCTTGGTGGTGAGTCTGACACGTTGCCATGCATGGCCCACAGGTGCGGCCGCAGGGTGTAACCGCACGGTGGCGGAGCGGCTACGAGAGCGGGTGCGCGTGCTGTGCCATGGGGAATATGAAAGGAATGAGCTTGGTGGTGAGTCTGACACGTTGCCATGCGTGGCCCACAGGTGCGGCCGCAGGGTGTAACCGCACGGTGGCGGAGCGGCTACGAGAGCGGGTGCGCGTGCTGTGCCAGGGGGAATATGAAAGGAATGAGCTTGGTGGTGAGTCTGACACGTTGCCATGCGTGGCCCACAGGTGCGGCCGCAGGGTGTAACCGCACGGTGGGGAGCGGCTACGAGAGCGGGTGCGCGTGCTGTGCCATGGGGAATATGAAAGGAATGAGCTTGGTGGTGAGTCTGACACGTTGCCATGCGTGGCCCACAGGTGCGGCCGCAGGGTGTAACCGCACGGTGGCGGAGCGGTTACGAGAGCGGAGTGCGTGCTGTGCCATGGGGAATATGAAAGGAATGAGCTTGGTGGTGAGTCTGACACGTTGCCATGCGTGGCCCACAGGTGCGGCCGCAGGGTGTAACCGCACGGTGGCGGAGCGGTTACGAGAGCGGGTGCGCGTGCTGTGCCATGGGGAATATGAAAGGAATGAGCTTGGTGGTGAGTCTGACACGTTGCCATGCGTGGCCCACAGGTGCGGCCGCAGGGTGTAACCGCACGGTGGCGGAGCGGTTACGAGAGCGGGTGCGCGTGCTGTGCTGGCTGATGACCGGTGCCCGGAACAGCGCCAAGGCGGCCGCCGTCGCCGACACCTGGGGTCGCCACTGTGACACGCTGCTCTTCATGGCCAGCGCCGTCGCCAACACCACCGGTGAGCACTTCTGGTCTCGGGGTTCCAATAGCTGGCCCGAGGCAGTGCATTAGGATCATTGCTATTCGTTGTTCTAATGAATGACTATGTTAATGGATTACTGTCAGAACTAAGGTGTTTTGTAAATGACATGACGCGATATAATAGGATCAAAATGATAGTACACCCGGAACAGCTACAGGGTGGTCTGGACAAGATTTCTCGCTGCGTATGTCAATATGAACAAATAAAGGCAGTTTATTTACACAAATAAACAACTAAACGCTGATTGTGATTATAGGATAGGGAAAGAATTGATTTTACAAGGCTTGAAATGTAAAAAGTTTGTCATAGCATTTGGTAATAAACTCAATGCTGCAGGATTGTAGGTACGAATTTGGTTTGAAAAGGTGTCAAAATTCCTTAATTATTTGAGAGAGTGAGGGGGAGGTGGGAGACTTACCAAAATGGCCACACAGTTGGGTTACAAAGCTTTCGTCAGACTATTGCTTGAAAATGGTGGTGTAGTATGCGACCCACATTTTGGGTATGAACTACAGGAATTGAGGGGGGGGGGTGCAAGTAAGGGTTTCTAGAGTTATTTATGCAGATTACTGCAGGACACAATTAGTAAATGATATGATGAAGGAACTGAAATGGTATTCGTTGGATGACAGGAGGAAGGCGAGGAGAGCTGTGGAAAAGTTCAATGTATATACTGATGATGAAGAGTAGACAAATATTAGTAAAAGAATTAAACGATCGTGGTTCTATGCCATGTGTGAGGTATCCTGCCTTTGCTGTATTGCATTGGGCGGCCTCTTCCAGGTTCGCGGCTGCCGGTGGTGGCGCTTCCCGTGCCCGAGGGCAGGCGAAACCTGTGGGCGCGCACCAAGGCGGCCTTCTCGCACCTGCATGAGCGCCGGCTGCTCGAGGCTGTTGGTTCTTAGCCTTGTGTGAGGTATCCTGTTATTGTTGTATTACATTGGGCGACCTCTTGCAGGTTGGGGACTGCCGGTGGTGGCGCTTCCCGTGCCCGAGGGCAGGCGAAACCTGTGGGCGCGCACCAAGGCGGCCTTCTCGCACCTGCATGAGCGCCGGCTGCTCGAGGCTGTTGGTTCTTAGCCTTGTGTGAGGTATCCTGTTATTGTTGTATTACATTGGGCGACCTCTTGCAGGTTGGGGACTGCCGGTGGTGGCGCTTCCCGTGCCCGAGGGCAGGCGAAACCTGTGGGCGCGCACCAAGGCGGCCTTCTCGCACCTGCATGAGCGCCGGCTGCTAGAGGCCGCCGACTGGGTCCTCAAGGCGGACGACGACACGTGAGTGCACAACCCACTGTAACACATTTCTGCTTCCACATATTGTTTGAGCATGTAATATTGGTGAGTTTTATAGCCGCAATCCCAAGAAAAGTCAGAAAATCTAGAGATAGAGTGCGGTTCTGTCGAACGGTTTTTATCATCACTCAGGAAGAATGTGTTGAAGAGATACTCGCTAGAGATACGAATCCCTGGCACTTCACTTGTACAAAGGACAAACGTTTTTATACGAATCCACTACATCTTTCTCATATACTTTCGGAAATAAAAAGTGATACACCCATACAGAATCGGTGGAATTATAGTAAGTTTTGTAGTTATATCCAGAAGAAATTATAACAAATTGAAATGGATCTGGCTAAGTTTATTACCGTTAGAAACAGTTGTCAGTAAGAAGTGCGCCCACCTTCAGCACCTTTACATCCGTGGATCCTTACCGGCATTGAATCAATTAGTGTCCGAATGTCTTCTTGGGGTATATCTCGTTACGCCTGCATGTCTTGTGCAGTCAGATGTTGCACAGTTTGTGCTGGGTGGACCTTGTGATCCAATGTGTCTGCTTCTGGTATCCCAGACATGCTCTATTAAGGACAAACCTGGGGACCATGCATTCCAAATTATGATCGTAACCCCTTGCAAGGCTTGTATTGCGAAGGCCGCAGTAACAAGACTGGCATCAATCATCCTGTTGGAAGATGCGATTTGGATGCTGGACATGAAGGATATAACAATAGGGTGCAGCACCATGTTTACAAAGTGGTGGGCTGCCATTGTGCCAACAACATAACTAACTCAGTCCTGTTGTCGAAACTGATTGTCCCCAAACCATTTCACCAGTGGCTGGACCTATCTGACGTTCTGAAATAATAAGCCGTTTTTTCACTACGCCTGCGTTCGTGTTGTCGATATCTATTTTCCACAGATAGACTCGAGTCTCGTCACTAAACACAAATGTAGGCCGTGTCCATTTGCGTTTTGCATTACACCAGGTTGGACGATGCTCGCAATGAAAGAAGGTTAATGGAACACATTGCGTAGGGATCAGAGAATGTAACCCAGCTTCATGTAAATCGTTTACAATCTGTTGTCAAGGAGGCCAAATGACTTGGCGCGTGAGGAAGGGTTCCACCAACCTGCAGCGAGTAGTTATCAAGACGTCCCCTGCCGTCCTCGGGATTCTTCTGTCGCTCCTTACAATCTTCTGGTGTTATTACTTAGAAGCTTCCTGACACCACTGCGATTTAATCTACCAGTCGCAGAACTAGTTGGAATTAGGGGAAATCTTGCGGAAAAGAATTAGCGCCGCGAACATCTAATTTTCATTTATTGGACACAATTTAACATAAGGTATGGCCGAGGAGCAGGTCCACTTCGCCTTCAGTAGTGGAAATTTCCCCAGGCAGACGACTGAAGTTAAAGTTAGGCAGCTGGAGGAACCGTGCGAGAGCAGATGTAAATGCGACGATGTATCCAAGCCAAGAGAGCTCGCGAGTCGCACCGACCGACCTCGCAACCTCGGATCCGCGTCGGCGGAGTTCGGAAAATGCCGATTCGCGTCAGCAAATTCCGCGGCCGGAAAACAACCGGCGAGCGATCAACAGCTCTGCCTCCACCGCGCTTAATGATCAAAGCAAACTGAAATGGGACTTGCACATAACTTCCGTTGTAGGCAAAGCTAATTCCAAACTACGATTTATAGGACGTATTTTGAGAAGTTTTAATGCTCATACAAAGGAAATAGCGTACAAAACACTAGTGCGTCCGCATTTGGAATACTGTTGTGGAATTTGGGATCCGTATCGCAAGGGATTGATTGACACGTTAGAGAAAGTACATAGAAGAGCCGCTCGATTCGTGACCGCTAGTTACAGTCATTACGTGTCACAGAGCTGATTCGTGGGTTGGCCTGGGATTGTTTGGCGGACAGACGACGTCGTTTTCGTTTGAATTTGCTGAAGAATATGCGAAAATCTTTAAGTTACGAGTGCAACGAAATACTTCTTCCGCCAACCTACTTAGGTCGCAATGACAGGAGGGATAAGATTAGAGAAATAAGATGCCGTACTGATTCATTTATGTATTCCTTCTTTCCTCGATCTGTTCGGGATTTGAATGCGTAGAATTAGGATTGGTGCTTAGCACCCTCTGCCACCCACAGTATTTGTGATTTGCAGAGTATAGATGTAGATGTAGATGTAGAAACTTTGAATAAAGTTAATAATTTTGAGCTCACACCATACCCACTACTTGGATCTGGCCTGCAGTTACCGATATGCCAGTAACAGCCACCACGGTCCAGGAGTACTAGGACCTTCTTTCACCCACTGTGTAACAAGTCGGTATACTGACATTGCGCTACGGCCAATCCTTCCGGAGATTTCACGATATGATGTAACCATTTCAAACACGCCAAGTCTCCGACCTCTCCCACAGTTAGACATTTGGGTGTTTAGGGTCGTCTCTCTTCGCCTTGGCATACTTGGTCAACAAATGGATCAAAAAGTGTCATGTCACACCACACTGCTCACTACTTATACGCTAAAATTATAGTACTTTTGCATGATAAATAGCCCCATCATTCTCATACTATTACAAATAAAACTTTCAATTTTGAATAATTTAATACTCTTTGGATGTGGATACTTTGGGCCAGAATCCATTAATTTATCACAACTCCTCTGGGTGTTGCACATTTAATTTGTGCTAATGTTTATAAAAATAGATAATGGTATATATCTCCAAGATCAATAGACTTTGGCACCGTTTGACCGATCACCACGATAGTTGGTATCGTACATTTATGCTTTCATGCAGAAGTTTTCTGACCAAAATAAAAAAAAACTACCTCTTCTCCCCCTTTACACCTATTAATTATTATATAAACCTAGATTTTTTTTATCCTATTTTGGTGGATCTTTACATACAAACACTTTAAAACAAAGGTAAATATAATGCCAAGATTTTGACTGCCCCACACCTTCCGTCTCTTAATTTTTGTAAATGTTATTTATACTTACCCATAGCTTTTGTCCGATATCAATCGAACTTTTCACAGGCATATTTTAAACAAGCATAAAAATACGTTTACATTTGGTTTATAGGAACCTAACCTCTCTCCCCCTTCCCACCTTCTTAATTTTTGTCTATATTTTTTATATGAAGCTACAGTCTCTGCCCGATTTTGCAGGAACATTAAAAAAAAAATCAGAAAAATGCTGCCTATATTTGGTTTTCAAAATACAAATCCCTCTCTCCCGTTACTCCTACCTCTTTTAATTCGCAATGTTGTTCATAGAAAGCCGCAGTTTATATCAGATTTCGATTGAACACTGCACATGTATACTTCAAAACAAATAGAAAACACAGCTTCTAACCCCCTTTACCTTATTTAATTTTCGCAAATGTTATTTATTAAAACCTACAGTTTAAATCCGGTTTCGATGGAACTTAGCAAACATACTTTGAAACAAAGAGAAAAATACTGTTTACATTAGGATTACAAACAACCACCCACTCTTCCCGATCACCATACTTCAACAAAATATTTACTTGAAACCATGGAGGAAGGAATATATGGAGACGAAATAACGCCAAATCGGTGAAACCTCATAAAACAAACTCGTCTCCCTACTGCGCATGCGCGGCGGCCATAGGAACCCCAAAACATTGGGCTGTTTGCACTGTGTCTGCTGCTGTGAACATTTCATTTTCTAATATTTCAAAGTTTCCATATTGCCAAGTTGTGTTGCATATGGTTGCACAAACAGTCAAGATAGGAAACAACCTGGAATAACGTTTCGTAACTAATTCACATTGTAATTATTGTTCTTGAAGTGTTTGATAGATAACTGCAACATTAGAGCCTATCGCTATAAATTTATTCATTGCTCTCAATAGGATATCGTTCTCAAATGTTTGTTGGTGTAGTGTAGACAATCAGCATATGTTACTACTTCGCACCTAAATGACTAGCCTTATTGTAAACTGCTACTGAAAGTCTAATTTAAGCGGGTCAAGTTTACATCGCGATACAGTGAATGTGCATACTTTAGTCGTTTCAGTTTACACTGAAAGTGTACGATGAAATTAATTGTGAAAATTTGTGCTGTGATCTACTAAACTTGATGAAGCAAACGTTGTTGTTACCCGAAATGCAGTTCGCGATTCATTTAATGTGTTCATATCTGTTCACATAGTTTGATTTTGTAGCGGCAATATTAATGGAAATTTGAGTAGGTTGAAATGCGGCATGTACCAGAATGGTACAATCAATTTATTTGTTATTAGTTGTTACTAATTTCATGAACACTATGTTAGTGACACAATGTGTATCGCGATGTAAACTACTCCCATTTAAGTTTCTGACTTTTGATGTACGGTAAGAAGATAAATCTACTGATGGTGCTAGCAAAGTTACATAGGCCACTAACAGTACAATATCTTCTGAGTAAGCTCAGAAGCTATCAGGTCTTTTGAAGGGTTCATTTTTTTTAAAATTAATTTTAAGTTCTAAACATTGCCCTAACCTAAACTAATCACCCCAATTTGGAGACAGCATATCTCGAGAACTAAGTGAGATATCGAAAATATATATTTTTCACTTTAGTGTTATCTTGTCATGTTTTATAAGAATCTATCACCAAATTTGACCTTAGGAAAAATTTTCTTCTGAATTTC
The DNA here is from genome assembly GCA_031002005.1 of Vandiemenella viatica. Classification (NCBI taxonomy): domain Eukaryota; kingdom Metazoa; phylum Arthropoda; class Insecta; order Orthoptera; family Morabidae; genus Vandiemenella; species Vandiemenella viatica. The sequence goes on from JARYHS010007075.1 coordinate 11,683,687, forward strand.
AATCCGAAACTCCTCTCTCTTGAGAAAGTAAGCATGATATCAAAAAAGTTATTCTTCATTTTTGATATGTCTCGTCGAGTTACATAATAATCCATCATCAAATTGCGGTGCCACGGTTGTCTTATGATTCCTTTGAGGTTTTTGTGCCTATTATGTCCCGTGTTTCTACGGCCGACCAATATGGCGACCTCCCCACCCCACTTCTCTCTACCCGGTTTCACTTCAGAGCGTGGTGAAGGTCCCTTGTGTCGTCTCCATATATTCCTTCCTCCATGCTTGAAACCATACAGTTTTATAGTTTTAAGTGGATAGCGATATTCTAAGAGCCCATAACATTTCCTGTCAATCAGCTATGGACCGGTTCCTATCGGACAATTGCTGACCAACAAATTGGAACTTGAAATTAAAAAAAAAAAAAAAATCTAAAAGTTTTTTGTGGCGACATACATAATCTACAGTTTTTATCCGATCTTGAGGGCGTCTTGCACACACATTCTTTAAAATAAGTTAAAAATTATATTTACACATGTTTCACAGAACTACACTTGTTTTCCCCCTTAAAACAAATTATGCATTTCTGTTTTCGGGTTTTCCCCAAAAATCAGAACTTTGAGTAGAACACAGAAAGACTAACAAATATTGTATATCGCAAAGCACTAGAATAAACTTTTTCAAATATGATTTATACATAAAAATTAATTGTCTTTCACTTATTTTATACATGTAAACGTGTCTGCAACATATACCGGGAAAAGCTAGTATAGAATTAAAAGGCAAGGCATTCATTGATGCGGCCGGTAAACACAATGTGTCCGTGGTGACGATTGAAAAAGAAATTTCACACACATAAAGGACAATTTCGGTACGAACATAGAAAGATAAAAAATATGAAAAGTGGAACCTCACCAGTCGCCATAACAATATTATCCGTTTTGTCGACGCAGATTAGATAATAGTTATAACACGAGAGATAAGTGCCCATTATATACTCACATCAAACGTTCCTCTAATAACCAAAACTGATTTTCTTATTTCGTATCTTGTAATTTTTTTTTTGTTTAACATTTTCTGTAAAACATAAATAAAGAATTTATCATCAGCGTATTCGATATTTTACTTACAATTAGTTATTTACGTTATGTAATCTCTCAAAGAAAGAATGATAGCTTCGCACACCTCTGGACGAAAGTATACATGAGGAGCCTTGTTTATTAATTTAGACTTGCTAAAAAACGAAGAGTGAGAGTTTATCTGTTGCCCGGGGAGATAGATTCCATAAAATTGGTAGCCTACTTTTCTCCAAAATTTGATTACAAACTTTGGCTAAAATTTTTTTCAGAATCGGTTGGAGATATTCCCGAAATATGACGAAACCTTATACCGCCTTCCGTTTCAAAGATTTTTTTCGCCATGAAACAGTTTGTGAAACCACCATCTTCTTTGTCTTTTTTTTATTGCGCTTATTTAGTTTTTTAAAATTATACAAAAAAGAGGCGGGAAAACCAGGGTGAATAACTTGCTCCGGCGTCCTTCACTACGCAAACTTAAATAGAAGAAGGTCACTCTAGATTTACAAAAATCGAAAATTCTCAAGTTCAAACAAAACAATAAATCAAGTGTGAAGTGTGTGTCGTTTCACATTTCGTTGCAATTGCGTACAGAAACGCGAGATTCTTTCAAGCCACAGGCCACAAAGCAAAGCATGTCAAAGACTTTTAATGACGGTTTGTTAACCCTGCACTTAAATACTATTTTTATACTAAACAAAACGAGTGCAGTAAAAAACTATTTTAATATATTTTATTATTCCTGAAGGTGATAAAGTACGCTGACGTGAAATAGATAGAATAGAACACGTACCATTGGCAATGCCAATGCCATTGATGGCAGAACACTTAAGAACTTCAGATTCACTGATGCTATTGCGGTTGTAGTTAGTGATGAACTCCAACATTGGTTACCGATTTCGTCTCCCAGTGAACAGCAGTTGGCCTGAAGATGAATATTTCAGAAACAAACGTTACAACAAATGGACCACAGAGGGGAATGTACAGCTAAACAGTATATCTTCAGAAAATGTTAATGAGTTCATTTATCTTTGGTAGTCTGTAAATATGAGAGGAGATGTCCAGAAATTTTTCGTCGCAACAAGCTGTGATGGGAAGTTTTTGGAAAGCACTCGATTGTTTTCAAATCTAAAGAAAATACTTTACGATCTGGGCATTCTTTCTGCGCAGGCTTACGGCTGCGAGACCTGGAGACTAAATAAACTTATGAAAGAAGAACTTGAACGGCCCGAGGAGTCTTGGAGTACTCAGTGCTAGGTTTAACTTGGAAAGACAAGAAGAGAGCAACCGACATCAGATCAGCCGCAAGGGCCACAGGCATCTCAGCGGAGACAGCCTCCTTGAAGTGGCAGGTGCCGGCCATGTGGGAGCCCAAGAGATCACCACAGACCGAGAGGAAGACCACCAGACCGATGTACCCAGAGGTGTTGGAGTTTACTGAACTCATGACTTTAAGAAGCCAAATAATTTAATGACTGAACCGGCTGATGACGATTCTATAACAGCCTACCGGCGGCAACTCGACGCGGGAAAACGGAATGCTAATGAGGCTCTCCTTTGGCTTTGTCCTCTTTGCTTAAGGGCAAGAGTAACTATAGAGCTTCAGGAAGCAGGACATAACAATCAGGGAACAAGCTAAACTGATTAGAGCCCTTCAGTTTGTCCTCTTTGCTTCAGGGCAAGAGTAACAATGGAGCTTCAGGAAGCAGGACGTAACAATCAGGGAGCAAGCTAAAATCATTAGAGCCTTTCAGTTTGTCCTCTTTGCTTAAGGGCAAGAGTAACTATAGAGCTTCAGGAAGCAGGACGTAACAATCAGGGAGCAAGCTAAAATCATTAGAGCCTTTCAGTTTGTCCTCTTTGCTTAAGGGCAAGAGTATCTATAGAGCTTCAGGAAGCAGGACGTAACAATCAGGGAACAAGCTAAACTGATTAGAGCCCTTCACTTTGTCCTCTTTGCTTAAGGGCAACAGTAACTATGGAACTTCAGGAAGCAGGACGTAACGATCAGGGAGCAAGCTAAAATGATTAGAGCCCTTCAGTTTGTCCTCTTTGCTTAAGGGCAAGAGTAACTATAGAGCTTCAGGAAGCCGGACGTAACAATCAGGGAGCAAGCTAAAATGATTAGAGCCTTTCAGTTTGTCCTCTTTGCTTAAGGGCAACAGTAACTATGGATCTTCAGGAAGCAGGACGTAACAATCAGGGAGAAAGCTAAAATGATTAGAGCCTTTCAGTTTGTCCTCTTTGCTGAAGGGCAAGAGTATCTATGGAGCTTCAGGAAGCAGGACGTAACAATCAGGGAGCAAGCTAAAATGATTAGAGCCCTTCAGTTTGTCCTCTTTGCTTAAGGGCAAGAGTAACTATAGAGCTTCAGGAAGCAGGACGTAACAATCAGGGAGCAAGCTAAAATGATTAGAGCCCTTCATGCTCAGTAGCTGAAGGATGGAGAGAAAGAAAGGAGGTTAAGTGGAGAGGAAGAACAGGATGGAAAAAATTCATCTGAGAAGTAGAATAAACATGGTTAAGGCGTGGCAAGGGGGTACTTTCTCTTTTTTAACTGAGCCCACTTCCAGTTATGAGGGGGGTCAATATATGATGAGGACAGTCTACGTGGTGAGTTAGAACATCTATGTCATACCTTCAAATAGAATGGGTACAGTGAACGTTATGTACAATTCCGGGGAGTGAAACGCAGGCCTAATAATCGCGACAATGTTCCACACGATCAATTACCATCCTTACAGTACTCTGGCGCCATGACATCGAGGGTTGGAAGGGTTATAGCAAGAAATGGCATTAAGACCATTTTCCTACCACCTGAAATTATGGAACATTTTGCGCTCTGCATTCCGTGTGAATGCGGAAAGTAGAACATCTGTCAGACAGTACGGTGTGCATTGAATTTGGGAAAACCTAGTTTTCTCAACAATGTCAAACAACTTAATCTTTATTTATGAATGTTTATCGGGAAACAAACCGATTAATACTATTATTTACACACAATATTTCGGTGATATAATGTTCCTTCGCCATCTTCAGGTGTAGTCGCAGACTTGATGTTTCCCTAGAGCACGTTGTTTAAAAACTAGCGTGGCAACGGCAGATGTTGTTACGTTGCCTAGCGGAATCTCAGACATCATTAGACACCGGCGGAGCACAAAACACAGAGCGTTGGTGACGAGCAGCCTCAATAACAGGTATCAACGCGTCACTTAGAAACCACAATCCCAGTCAACTAAATCAGACGCGAGGCGAATTTAAAATTCTTCTGTAATGACGCTGTCCCAGAAGCCTCTCGCATGGGCCTGCACCTTGGTTGAGTCAAAATCGAATCAATGTCCTTGTTCCAAACTGTGTTCCGCCACCACGGATTGTCCTTTTGCCCCAGGCGAACATGACGGATTGTCGGGTGTAGAGGATAGGGCTTTAGTGGTAGACGCGATAAAGTAAAAAATAGCTGGTGCTAGGTAGTAGAGTAGGAGTAGGGGAGGTGGGGGTTCCTTCTGCAGGATCAGTTAGGCCCAGGCTACCCAATTAAAAGTTTTTTTTTTTTAAAATCAATTGCAACATTTAGGTGGGTAATAGGACCTGCATGAGCATGCACTGCACTGTCTTCATTACTGAAACCCTACAAAGTGGTCCCATTATTCTGTTGTTGGTTTACAGAAAGATCTTAGGTTATTTGCTTATAATGTAATAATCCACAATACTATAACAACTGGAGAAGACTGTGAGCAGCCGCAAACGGATATCAACAGGACAGCTGGAATAAGGAGCAGGAATTGCTTGCTGAAGACGACAAGTGTAATTATTTTGGCGTAACATTTGATAATAAACTCAATTAGGCACTGCGTCTTGGGCAGGTGGTAGGAAAAAGTTTCAAAATCTTTAATATACCAGAGAGGGTGATGAGAGAATGTACCAACGAATTAGGACAGTTGACTTACCAAACCTTGGTCATACCATTGCTTGAATATGGTGGTGCAGTATAGAACTCTCACTTAAGGTGTACAGAAATACAGGATATGGGAGGATGAAAAGATGGGAAGCTAAATTTGTTCGTGGAAATTACCGCAGAATACAGTCAGTGTCTGATGTGATAAAGGAGCTTGGTTGGGAGTCATTGGAGGGTGAAGAGTGATCAGGCCTCTTTGGGTATTGCTGGAAGAATTAAGAGTATTATGTGAAAGGGAAGAGATGACCATAACCACAACCTGGCGCTTGATTTCAGGCCGAAGGGAGTAGAAAAACCTTCTTTTGTGAGCAAGAGAGTTAGGCATCGGAAGAAATTACCAACGTAAGTAATGAACTATATAGCAGAAAAATATAATTCTAAAACGAAATTAAATATAGGATTACATGATTTGGTATTTGATAAAATTAATGCTGTATTTTTTACAAGGGAAAGATGATTGGCGGCGTGGTGGAACACCAGCAACAAAGAACTCTTGAATATCCTACACATTACGTTACGGTTACCACTGCCAGTATGATATTGAAAGATGCAGCATGTTGACAGGTAAAGCCTTCTCATCGGCGAAATGTTCTTTTCACCTCCTCATCCCCAACTGGTCGGACAATTCGAAAGTGTGGAACAAACACAAGTTGAGTGGAGATTGCTTCTTAACAGGAAACATTTGGCAGCTACTCGAGTCACAATATCCAGCCGATAGATCATTCAGATCTGTATCTTAACGATATGACTTCGAACTCTCGCTCTCGTAGATAACGTGGTGTTATAATATGGTTATACATTATGTAACGATCAAACCTGTCGATATCAACTCGACACCTCTCCACGTGTACGGAGTGGCGTGTCGAAAGAGGACGCTGGTCTCGTTGTACGCCTCCTTCCCTGGGCAGTGCACGCCCGTCGCAGGAAGTTCTGGTACTGCGCCTCCCGTCACGGCTTTCTGTCGCTCCTCTTTCTTGTTCAGTCAGTATGGCAGAAACCACTTCGCATTTACCACAAGGTTTTGCTTGAATCCTACTTAGCTTCTGCAGATTCTGCTTCCACTTTCTTGCTACAAAAATATGGCAGTTTTTTTTTAATTTACTTTTATTGAACATTAAATTTCGATAAATTGTCTTCTATAGCGTATTTTATATGACATTGTATTAATTTGACTAAATTCAGTGGGGTACGGTGTCTAAGGCGTTGTCTGAGACACAATTTCGCTACCCGACCAATAACGTTTCTTCTCCGCGTCGTGCCGCGGTGGGAGAGACGCCAGCTGATATACTTGACCCTTCCAAACTTTCTCTGTCGAACACTATTCACTCGTTGTCCTCCATTCAGCAGCTGTTTCAGAATGGACGCTCGTAATTTTGGGATGCCACGCCGCGTCGAACCTGATGGTCGTGTACAGTGTCCCTGTGACAGTTTCCCCTAAGCATAAACAAGTTGTAAGTGGATAGAGGCATGGAGTGATACCGCGACGAATTGTTGATGATGATCTCACTCAGCTGCTTTTATATTTTTGTTTACAGCTGTCCGCCCGGCGTCTGAGAGTGCACGGTCGCCACTGACAGTGCTTGTGGTTGCGCGCAGGTTCGTGGTGGTCGAGAACCTGCGCAGGCTGGTGTCCGAGCTGGACCCGGCGCGGCCCTACTACCTGGGGCTGCGCTTCAAGCCGTTCTCGAGACGCGGCTATATGAGCGGGGGAGCGGGCTACGTATTGAGCCGTGCGGCGGCGCTCGACTTCGTGCGCACAGGCCTGGCCGGTGGCTGCGAGGCGAACCGCTACACCGCAGAGGACGTGTGCGTCGGTAAGCTACAACAAGCCTCAGGTTGTGCTTCAGCGCGAATTTCAGTGAATGTTTGAGTGTAATGTTTATCTCGTTCTGGCGACACCCATACAGTGAAACAAAAATGTTGAAAATAAATAAATAGCTTTGTTATTACAAGGAATGAAGACGTTTGGCATGTTTTTGAAAACTTGCGATAAACTTTGAATTTTATTTATCATTTAGAGCATAAATATTTATTTTAATTGCGATGGAGTGCACACACCTGCTTTTCCTCTTTCTTGTACCCACCTAATTTTGCCCTTCATAAATCTTATATTTAAATTCTTCCAGTATTTTAGTAAGTTCATCTTCGCTCTTAATAGTAATAGTATCGCTTACCTGACTGACTGACATTGCAAAAAGAAAATTTTTCCACTCCCTCATGCTGGACATCGACTGCCAGCTTGTGCTCATCGTCATCTCTTGCCTTCTCCTAGTTCTTCTACAAATATTGATCCGGCCCTCATCGCCAATATACGCGTTGTATGCTCCCAGCACTTTCTTCACGCTCCTCCTGTTTTCTACTTATAACTCCTGTATGATATGAGTTACAGACTGTGCTCTGCACTAATTTCGCAACTCCTGTATTTGACATCCAAAATGTTGGTTCCATACTACACCACCATATTCGAGCAAAGGTCTGACCAAAGTTTTGTAACTCAGTTCCTTCATTCCACTGGTACATTCTCTCATCAGCCTTCATAGTAAATGTAGTATTTTGAAAGCTCTTCCAACAACATATACAAAGTGGCCACCAGGGTGAAATTTTCATCAAATTTTACGTCAAGATAATTACAATATAGATTTTCAACAAGCAATTTCTTCCAAGCCTATAATCATAACGAACCCTTTTGCTGAATATTGCAATAATTCACTGAAATTTGATTAAGTTACTTCGTAAATTTATATTTTAAGCGATATCTCTATATCGTTAGTTTAATATTTTATTTATATTTTTGGTATTTCATTTTAGTTCACGTGGGAATCTTCCTAAATGAGGCAGTGAATATGTATTATATTATATTATATTATGAAAACTAAAAAAATACATCCTTGTTTTTTGTTCTCCTGCTTTTTCTTCTTTTCTGTTTTGGCCTCTATGAACCATGTAGTTCTTAACTAGAGATGGGCAAAACGCTTTTTTTCCAGTAATACGTTATTCAGTTATTGCTTCTTTTTTCTAACCGCTTTTTTTAACCGTTAGAGATAACGTATAGTTATTTTGTTCCGAAGTAATATCTGTGAAGATGCTACTAAAATCTCTGCTCAGAAACGCTCTTCTCTTGTTGAAAAAAGCCGGAAATGTTAAATAACCGGATGTGACGAAAATAGCGGTCACGCCCATAAATAATAGCGAAATAGCCCTGACGTCACGAAAAGCCGCTTATTAGCGTTATTTAGCGTTTAACGATACGTCACCAATAGCGGCTTTCAAATAAGCGGCTTCCATAGTAACTGTCAGAGACATTGTATACGCCTTCGACTTTTGTTTATGTATTTGTTTAATAAGTGGCTGTGATGCCTTGGTAAATTAATATAGAATTTTAACACGGCCAACTTTAGCGGTTAGTGTATGACGTGATCAAACAAGAGGAAATGAAGTATAAGTGATTTAGGGATGTGCGATATATAAAAATAATCCGAAGTGGGCATTTTGATTACGTGTTAATATATTTTTCTGTTTGAAACTAAAGAACTTGTGGTAGGAGTTTCTATGAATATATGCAACAAATACAGCATTCCGCGTTGCGTACTTGTAAAGAACAGAAGATTAACTTTGCTGAAAGTAACCAATTTTTTCAGTCTGGCTGTTAATTCGCATTAAGTTTTGTGTGGCTATAGTTATATGTATAGCATACTTTACATATGTTGTAAATGTGTCCCAATAACAGACCAGCTGCAATTTAAATATGTTGTTCAGACGTACATAAAAGTAATTTGAAATGTAAATATGATTTGCTGTTTGACACTGACTTGTGGAAATACTAGCGCTTTTCGATGGTTTCTCCATCTGTTGGTTGCTATCGCAGTTAATAACGGTTAAAGGTATTAAAAAGCTGTTTACATCATGGAGGAAGGAATATATGGAGACGAGATAACGCGAAATCCGTGAAACCTCGTGAAAAAACTGTGCCTGCGCGGCGGACATCGTAGGAGTACCAAAACATTGGGCTGTTTGCACTGTGTCAGCTGCTGAGAATATTTCATTTTCTAATATTCTTAAGTTTTCTATAATGCCAAGTTGTGATGCATATGGTTGCACAAACAGACGAGATAGAAAAAAAACCTGGAATAGCGTTTCATAAGTAAGTCACATTGTAATTATCGTTCTTGAAGTATCTGACAGGCAACCGCAACATTAGTGCCATTAGCTATAAATTTATTCATTGCTCTCAATAGTATCATATTATTCTCAAATTTTTGTTGATGTAGTGTAGACAATTAGCATATGTTACTATTTTGCACCTGAAAAGCTAGCCTTATTGTAGACAAATGTTGGAAATTTAATTTAAACGGGTCATGTTTACATCGCGACACAATGAATATGGTATTCTGCATTACTCACATTTAAGTTTACACGGAAATTGCACGATGAAATTAATCGTGATCATTTGTGCTGTGCGAACTACTAAACATGATGAAATAAGTTAAACTTTGTTGACGGAAATGTAGTTCACGATGCATTTCTTGTGTTTAGATGTGTCTACATAGTTTGGTTTTGTAGCGGCAATATTACTGGAAATGTTGGCAGGTTGAAATGTGGTGTATACCTGAAGAGAACAAACAATTTATTTATTATTAGCTGTTAGCTTCTGATTTTTGAATGTACTGATTTTTCTAGCAAAATTGTATAGGCCACTACCAGTACAATATCTTCTAAGTAAGCTCAGAAACTATGAAGTTTTATGAAGTATTATTTTTTTAAAAGCTCTAAACATTGACTTATGCTTTTTTTTTTAAATTTCAGATATGACTTGTTTCTGTTTGTAAATATGTCTACAAGTATATTTCTAGATTTTGAAATCTTCCTTGTCAATTACTGAAATAGAATGTGAAAATATAACCTATTTGAACATCAATTAAAATTTAAGGACTGTAGAAATAAACAGTTTGTTATTCAAGTTAAAAAGAATTACCTGCTCATTAAGTTACGTCCGAATTCATCATCAAATATGGATATGGTGATAGTTTTTTTCTGGTCCAGGCCGCATTTCAACCTAACCACGTCAATTTTAAAATACAATATCTCGAGAACTAAGCGAGATATCAAAAAATTTTATTCTTTACTTTCAGTTTCCCTCATCGAGTTACATAAGAATTCGTCATCAAATTGCGGCGCCACGGTTATCGTTGAATCCCCTCATAACCTAACAACCTCACTTTTGAGACAGTATATCTCGCGAACTAAGCGAGATATCGAAAAATTTTATTCTTTATTTTCGATTTGTATCGTTGTGTTACATAAGAATCTATCACCAAATTTGACTTTGGGGATACGTTTGTTCTGAATTTTAACCAGAAACTCCACTCTTTTGAGACAGTATATCTCGAGAACTAAGCACGATATCAAAAAATTTTATTCTTCATTTTTGATGTGTCTCCTCAAGTTACATAATAATCCATCATCAAATTGCGGTGCCACGGTTGTCTTATGATTCCCTTGAGGTTTTTGTGCATATTTCAGTGTTTCTCTGGTCAAGCAATATGGCGGCCTCCCCTCCCCAGTTGTCTCCACCCGGTTTCACTCCAGTATGTGGCGAAGGTCCCTTGCATCGTCTCCATATATTCCTTCCTCCATGGTTTACATAGGTGGTGTTCTCTAGTGATCGCAATCGAAGTTAATAACGCCTTCAACTGGCAAAGACGCTATAACACAGGTACACAGCTGTAACAAAAAGCATAATCAAGTGGTTTTCGATGGAAGGATGGATGCTGAAAACCAGTTTAATGGTCATTAAGTCGTAGAGAGATGATAAATTTTGGACCCTATCGCAAATAACACCTGCAAAGTAGTATTTAACGCGTCAGTAGTAGCGACATCTGTTGGTCGATATCGCAGTTAATAACGCTTAAAGGTATTAAAAAGCGGTATATATAGGTGGTGTCCTCTAGTGATCGCTATCGAAGTTAATAACGCCTTCAACTGGCATAGACGCTATAACACGGTTAAACAGTTGTAACAAAAAGCATAATCACGTTGTTTACTATGGAAGGATGGATGCTGAAAACCCACTTTATGGTCATTAAGTTGTAGAAATATGATAAATTTTGGATCCCATCGCAAATAATATTTGCAAAGTAGTATTTGACGTCGTCAGTAGTAGCGACATCTGTTGGTCGCTATCGCGATTAATAACGGTCAAACGTATTAAAAAGCGGTTTACGTAGGTACTTAGGTAGTGTCCTCTAGTGGTCGCTATCGTAGTTAATAACTATTATTTTGCGATGGTAGTGTCATCTAGTGGTATCTATTACAATTAATAACGGTTAGAGAAGCAATAAGCGGTGACTGATGCACTCGTAGCGGACGGTCGACAAACAATTACAGCGCTGTCAGAGGGAGGTGCTGACAGTTATTTGAATAACACCAGTTATCGTTTTGGCCGTTACTTGCTAAACGGCTTTTTTAAAATAACGGTTATTTGTAGCCGTTTACTTATTTGTGACCCATCTCTATTCTTAACTCTGGTGAGCTTTATTTTTGCTCCAATGTTCTTTCATCCTCACACTGTGGTTACCTTTTCTTTCTTGGGTCCGTATCACTTCAGATCTGTGGTGCAGTGTTTTGGCTGTTAGTGTTTGTAGAGAATTGGATGCTTTAATCAATGTTCTGTACTTCTGTAAATGTCATTGGGGTCAATTTCCAGTTGTTCGAGATCTTTTCTGACTAGCCTTGTCCATTTTATATTAGTCGCTTTTCCTCTAGAGACAGTATTGAAGATTTTGGAGGTGAGACTATGACTGTCCATCCAAACTATGTGACGAACCATACAATATTTATCTTCTTCACAACAAATCTTCTCGGGTTTACAGCCGAATTTTATTAAAAAACGACAAGCTTTCGGCAACAAGCTCTGCAGCCATCATCAGGTCAATTATGTACCGGCGATCTTGCCTTTATGAATACTAGCCGTTTACTAGTATTGCTTAGCAACCTCACGACGCTCGCAGTTCCGCTTCACTGTGATTGGTCGTAAGCGGTGGTCACCCATCCAAGTGCTAACCACGCTCCGCGTTGTTTAACTGCCGGAGCCTAAGTCGTCAAGACCGCGCCCTGATTGGTCGATTGGCTCCCCCTCACTTGTCTGTCCACACTCACCGGATCGCCGTCAGCCAGGGATCGTGGCCCGCACAGTATAGATAATCCTGGTTTCCAAGCGTTGCCCAGCTAATAACCCATGCCACGGTTAACCAGGTTGTTATGTAACCATATTTCTATTGCTTCTTTAACCACCGACTCCTCCCAAAAGAATGAACACTTTGTCAGCAGCTTCACGTTATCAAAATCCATTCTGTGTCCATTTTCAGTTACATGTTGGGCAACAGCAGATTTCTCCATCTGAAAAAGCCGGATGTAGCGTTGAAGTTCCGCTACATGGTTCTTGATTGTGCATACGGTTTGTCCAATGTAAGATTTCACACTGTATACTATACACATCCGGCGTCTTCAGCCCCAAGTCATCCTTCACAGAACGTAATAGGTCACGTATTTTGCAGGAGGACTTTATATGCTCTTATTACCATGTCGACCTAGTATCCTGCCTATTCTCCCGGATATGTTACCCGCAAATGGGATAAATGCCACATCTTTATACTGTTCTTTAGATTCCATTGCCTGTTTGTTTGGCGTTTTTTTGTAGTGCCCTTTCTATTTGTCGGTTACAATATCCATTTCTCCTGAACGTAATACGGAGATGTTCCAGTTCTGTCGGCAGACTGTCAGCATCAGAGATTTCTTTCGCTCTATGCACCAGTGTGTACAATATCACATTTTTCTGAGCCGGGTGGTGGAAGCTTTGGGCACGTAAGTAATGATCTGTCTGAGTAGGTTTTATATACACACTATGAGTTAGAGTCCCATCTGGTTTCCGCCAAATGAGAATGTCCAAAAAAAAAGCAAGCTACCATTCTCTTCCAGTTTCATCCCATGTGGTCAAACAACAACTGCATCATCCACATAACGGAAGAAACATACCGGCTTAAGAACAGATCTTTCTATTGCCATACACTCAAAATATTCCATAAACAGATTGGCAACAACAGTAAACAAAGGTGACCCCATTGCCACACCATCCGTCTGTTCATAGTAATCTCCGCCGTAGGTACAGTAAGTGGATGTCAGGACCAACTCAGAAAGATCAACAATGCTAGATTCAAAGAGATTTCGTAACAGCTGCAAAGTGTCTGTCAGTGGAACGCTAGTAAAAAGTGAGACCGGTTAAGCAACGGTGAGCTTGGTCAGCGCCTGGATGGGTGACCGTTTTGGCTCCATACGCAGTCCGCAACACATATACCCTCAGTTCCAGCGCGCTGATTCGGCGTCCTGGCAACCCTCTATACACGACATTCGAATTTCGGCGGCAGCGAAGCCAGTCTGCTTGTGATTTCGAGAAGCAACATCTAAATAGACCTGATGAAGACAACCGAGCAGGTTGTCGAAATGCCGTCGTTTTATAACACCATTTGGCTGGACACCCGTGAAACTTTCATTGGACGAGACTGATGGTTCGGACACAGTGCAAACTCAAGCGTGGCCAGGTCTACTAGCGTATTCATCCTATATAAGCCCTCTGTCATCCGCTGCAGTCGAGCCGAGAGGTGGCTGAGTGAACCACTACTCATTCCACATACGAGGGGAGTATAGTGCTCGCAGTGACGAAACCTAATTTCTCACTAAGTGTGCAACATAGATAATTAAATTTTTCTTAGCCGAACTGGTCAGCAGTTGACTTTTGTTTAATTGTTCCTATCATTTGGTTTCCTTGACAAATCTACACCTCTTTCCAGGATCACTTTTTTCCTTTAAAACATGCCATTCCAAATTGCAAAGTAAAGGACAAAGAAATTTGTAGATCTATTACAAATTTTTGTAGTCTAAATAATTACAAGCCTACGAATTGGTTGGGCAGTCTGAAGTGCGCGCCTGTGTTGTGACTGGCTGCAGGGCGCTGCATGTCGCAGCTGAACGTGACGTTCGCCGACAGCCGAGACAAGCTCGGGCTCGAGAGGTTCCATGCGTTCCCCGTCTTCCAAGAGATGAAGCCAGTCAAGTTTTCCTGGTTCAACCGATACTCATACCACGGCGTACAGCCGGTAAGTGGTACTACCAGCCTCCCAGTGTACGAGATCCCCTGCAGGTGAGTCCACTTCATTATGAACAATGTGGCCGAAGGTAAGCGCGAACGCTGATGGCAAATCCTCATAATAAATCGCACTGTATTCACACTAGAAATCATTTTGTTCGTTCACATTCTGTAGATGTCCTTTGTTTTCACATACCTTCTTTTGCAGAACATTTCAACTCCCTTTGGCACTCCCCTCTTCACTTCAATGTAGAAAAGACACAGTTACTTCAGTTTGTTACAAAAAATAAAACAAAGGACAGCTATAATGTGATATCAGAAGGAAAAGCAATCAATGAAAGTAATTTCACAAAATTCCTGGGTGTATGTATAGATAACAAATTGAACTGGAAACAGCATATTCAACAACTTCTTAAAAAACTGAATTCTGCAACATTTTCACTTAGGGTAATATCTAGAATAGCTAATATAGAAACCAGAAAGTTAGTATATTTTGCATATGTTCATTCCCTGCTCACTTATGGAATCTCATTCTGGGGAAACTCGTCACAAGCACAGAGGGTATTTAAATTGCAAAAACGTGCTATAAGAACTATTTGTGGAGCAAGCCCACAGACGTCGTGCAGAAATCTATTTAAAAACCTGGGTATACTAACAATGCCAGCACAATATGTATACTCCGTACTATCATTTGCAGTGGAAAATCCTGAACACAAATCACTGTCAATTGTACAGAAAGGGTTAACATTTACTGGAGCTTCCTTATTCAATGTCTTACCAACAGAAATTAAATGTTATCTACAAAAACCCAACTATTTTAAGTCCAAACTGAAAGAGTTTCTGCTTCAGAATCCATTTTACTCTGTAAAAGAATTTTCTTCTTGGAATTTGGTAACTAAGAATGACTGATAAAATAGTATATATGGTGTATGGAAGGGAAAGGTGACAAAGTTGTCTACAATTACTAAAATGATATATGGTTTTTCTTTCTGTTGAAACTTTTGACAAATGAAGTAATTACACTGTTTACAAAATTTCACTCATATATAGTAACTAACATGGGATAGCATGCACTCAAAAACTGCTGTAAAAAATTATGATACTAACAGGTTTTTAAGTAATTGACTGCATATGAGTTGTGGTAACTGGTTGGTAAGAAAATAACTGGTTGTTAGATGCTGGTAACAAGTTTATACACTGTTCCACATAATAAGTATTAACTAACTCGGGATTGTATTTGTAGATTACAGGAAATATTGGTTATACTAATGGGTCATAACTAACTTCTTGTCAATATATAATATTATCAATTATATAGTAATATTGACATTACCAATAAGTGTATGTACTGTTCCACATCCCCGAGATTATTCTCACATGGGATCAAAGTGAACATATCTATCTATCTTATCTATATAATAACAATGAGCAGGAAAAAGCTTTAAGGCAATAAAATTAAGGAAGGATAGGGAAATATGACCCAGCACTTACCACAGATGAAGGCGGCTGGGACGACGAACAAAAAACAAACACAAGAGAAGTGCAATATTTCGGCCTACAGCAGCCTTAAACGTGCAGAAGGTGAAGCCCCAGGCGGCGTCACATGTGTACACATAGACAGCCGACTGGTGATTGCACTTCTCTTGTGTTTGTTTTTTGTTCGTCGTCCCAGCCGCCTTCATCTGTGGTAAGTGCTGGGTCATATTTCCCTATCCTTCCTTAATTTTATTATCTATCTATATATTTATTTTTTGATTCAACCTTTCTGTAAGAAAATCAGGTTTACATTGCTGTAGAGAGTTTACCTTTTTTTGTAATGTGTTGGATTTTTTTATTATTGAAAGAATCTTTTGATCTAGAAAGTCTTGAGTTTTGGTAACTGCCTTAGCAAGTACTGCTCCCAATTCTTCTCGCAATATCCGCGAAGTAACCCTCTTCATCCGCATCCTGCCATCCCAGATGCTTTACTGGTGTTTTCCGGTAATTTCTGCAGACAACTCCTATAAATCCACTCTGCGTGTTCTTTACTATTCCATCGTATCCACGGAGAGTCATCGGCTTAGGAAATAGGTTGCATTTATGTAACAAATGCTGTTGTAATGAGTGAGTTTCCTGATGTATGAGCGTGTTGTGTGTTTCGCATTCTGATCAGTTGGACCTGTGCAGGGATCCCGCTGCTGTTCGTCCGAAGCCGTTTCATTCCACTACGTCAAACCTGCTGACATGAGGGAAATGTACTACCTGATCTACAAACTACGGCCCCACGCTCAGCACCAGTGCAGCTAGCTGCTTGCTGAGAAACATCAGCGCCGAGTGTAGTTGGACTTTTTTGAATAGCAGCTAGTTTTACGAAAAAACTGATTTTAGATGTGTCGATGGGCAACTAGATCTACCTATGAGTAGGAGAAACTCAATCCAAGGTACTCCAGATTCTCTTTGTCAAAGCTAGCTGCGAGAATATCTGCCCACTCCACATTCAATTTGTCATTTCTGCATTCGGCAGTGATAGTACTTACGTTCTCCGCATCCTGTTACCGTATCCTGTTACTGTATCCTGTTACTGTACCCTGTTACTGTATTTAACTGAACAAAGCTCGATGAAGTAGATAATTAAAAGGAAAATATAAAAACTCACTGCAGCTTACATCACTTATCTAAAATATGTTTGTGTGTTTCCTAAGCTACTAAACATTACGCTGATCTTCAACTCCTGTGGCCAAAGACAAGTTGTCACCTAAAACATATTTTTTATTATTATTACTATTTTGCTGATGTCTTTGTGCCTCATTGATGTCGAAGTAACTGGATGTGTGAAAGGACTGGGGACGAGGAATGGGAAGGAATTTGGCTATGTCCTTTTGAAGCAACCATCCCAGCCATTTAATTTCGACATGGCTGTTTCCGTAACTACACTTCCACATTATTATATATTTTAAATACATATAGAAACAGTATTTTGCAAATTATAATTGTTTATGATGTTTAAAAATAAATACACCTCACATCCTGTGGTAATGTTGATATGTCAGTAGATGGTTAGGTTATGAGGCTTTTAGTTTTATCTGTCTTTACAGTATTAGTTTTAATACCTTTTTCATTCAGTAATTAGTAATATAATTAAAAATTAAATGATGCCCACAAAACCTGTAACATTACAATTTATTTTATATAAAGTGAAACAGTATTAGAAAAGAGAAAAGAAAACATAATATTTAGACGACAAGTGATAGGTATAACTAATGATTACACTTTGAAATACTCAAAATACATTTTAAAACCAAATAAATAATTTAGGTGGTTTCTAAAATTGTTGGTCAAAGACAGGAAACACTAACATAAATCTAAACAAACAAATCGTTTTTTAACCTAACCACCCCTAGCAAATAGTCTACAACATTAACTACTGTTTTGAGTTAACAATTTATTATACAAAGGAGAGGATGTTAGTTGGCAGAGAGAATAGGATCACACTATGGCTTCAGGAATAGTTAGTTTGTTTTTAAATGTGCTAGTATCTTTGGAATTAGAAAATTCTGAAATATGATAAAGAAGCAGCTTATTGGAAACTTTAAAATATCTCATTCTCACAATACTGCAGGGAGTGTGTCATATTATGATATTACACCAAATGCATTACTGTCCACTATATTCCAGCAATATTTGTTTGAGAACACTGTGTATAATGCAGAACACAACTTAGAAACTTCTATGTATTTTTGTCAGTTTTTAGGGGGGAGAATGAAACTTAGTTCTAACGAGAAAGTAGCAGTGAGCTTTCGATCCAATGATTTTAAAGCTCGCCACGTTATGGTATTCAGGTTCTCTTCCTTTCCATGCTCCTTTTCAAACTTGATATAATTCAACCAGACATCTGTAGCAACAAAAAGAAAGGAAGAAGATATCAGCTTTCATAAAAGTATATTTAAAATACATTATTTTATGGTCTATAAAGGTGGCCATACACGATCATTCCATTTGGATGTCATCTGCATGGATGACATCCATGCAGACGACATCCAAAAGCGTAGCACATACACCATCATTCCATCACTCCAGTCAGCCACGACAATGAAAAAAGAGGCAAATCAAACAACAATAGGTTATCAATTTGCTATACAACAATCTAGTTATGCCAAGTACTAAATAAAATGAGCCCGAATTAATTTTAAAGGATATTCAAATTATCAAATACTGAATAAAAATGCTGAGAATATTAGCAATTGATCTATTGCAACATTTATTTATGTTTTGTCTTGGTAGTCAGGATTAGAGATCCTACAAGCATGGTAAGTCCTTACACTTCTCAATAATCTCCAGCACAAAGTCTTATTGAGACGACATAATTATTTTTTTTTTAAAGGTAAAAAAAGAAAATAATATCATTCTAATTGTTACTTAATAATATTTAAAACTGTATTATTTTCAATTCTACATTCAAAATAATATTTAACTAGTAGAAAAACAAATATTTCTATACCAGATTCAAAACAAAAAAGAAATGGTACAATGTTGCGTAGTCCACTCAAGGCACTGATGTTGTCTGCTCAGTGGTCGGTGACGGAATGAGGAGTGTTTGGTTTCGCCACACACGAGCCGACTGGAGTGATGACTTGGTGTCGCTCCACGTGGTTTTCCCACACACCATCAGTTGGCTTGACGGCATGATGGACGAAACTGATGGATATTGGACTGACCGGATATCCAAATAATCCTGTCACTCCACGTCATCCACATCAGTCTCCCCACACACGACGCGATAATGGAGTGACATGGCTCCATTTGGACGGATGGAGCGATCGTGTATGGCCACCTTAAGACACTATGAACACCTTAATTTTTAAGCAATTTTTTAAAAAATTAACAATTTAACCTTTTTTACTATTAGATTATCAACTAGAGATCGCATACTCTGTGATTTAAATTTCTTATCAGCTTTCTACACTACACAAATATTACTCTGATATTCCTTTTACAAGATGAGACACCAAGCTGAAATAAGAGGTTTTACTAATATTCCACTTACGAATATTAACATAGACAAACCAAAAAATATGAGACATACTGATAGTCATGAGCAACATTTTTTTAACAATATTAATTTTTATTTTTATGCCAAACCAAGTACATCACATCCAATGATCACATCAACTCTTTCCTTGTTGCATTCCATGCAGGCAGTTTGAGGACGCCCGCTACGATGGATCTCTCATCTTTGAAATAATTCAATCATCTCCTAACAATGCTGGCGCACCTGCAGATATCTCTATAGGCTGAGCTGAATTTCAGCAGCTGTTTTTTCCACTTTAACAAGTAATTCAATGACAGCCCATACTGTCGAAATGAAACATTGCTGTCCGCAATTTTTTTTAATATTGCCTGTGGTCACAAAATAGCAGCAAACAACATCAAAACCTGACAACACATCACGTACATGCTGTGATTCACAACCCTGTTGTCATTTAGTTACATTATTCAAATGTTCATGATTTATAATGAGTTGCTCACGAATTTCAGTACGGCCCTCATATATACTCGAAACGGCTGTCAGCAACTTTTACTGACCTATATTGTTCTTTCCGTACTGCTCACAGGAAATCTCGTAGCACTGTCGAATGTAATCAACATCAAGAACAGGAAGTGTGCTCTCTAGTGATATCATCTTGGTATGTGTATCTATACAAAATGGTCGTAGAATAGCCAGTGATTTATAAATCTCTCTTGCTTCAGAATCTCCTAAAACAGAAATGTTTTCACTACTTAGAGAATACTTTAAACAACACAGATCCCAAAGGTGCTTACACTGTTGACTCTATTTTTGATATTCAGCTCTCCAAATAAAAAATTAAATGCTTACAGCGTCAGGTATGTTATAACATACTCACGGGGATACCACCAGCTGTGGTGTGTAGAGAAACCAAAAGGCCATAATGTGGAGCAGCCCTTAGAAGCATATCTCAAGAAAATTCACCTCAATGTTTTAAATAATTAAACAAAGGAAAAAGGAGACGGCTTTAGGCAATATAAATTACAAGGAAACGGAAAATGACTCATCACTCACCAAAGTTGAAGGCAGCGATTGGTAAAGAACATATATCACGAACACAAAAAAGTATGCACAATATTTCGGTCTGAAACCTTATTCATGCTAAAGAAAATGAATCATGTGGCTCGGGAGGTGTGCACGCGACTGAGTGGATTATCAATATGGCGGTGGGACTGAGATGTTATACATAAATATGTATATCACAGAAGGTGACAGAAATACCAAAAGGGTACGGAATGTAACAAACTTCGACGTGTGCACACCTCCCGAACCAAATGACTCATTCTGTTGAACATGAAGAAGGTCTAAGACCAAAATATTGTGTATATTTGTGTGTTCGTGGTATATGTTCTTCTAATGTTACTGCCTTCAACTTTGGTGAGTGATGAGTCATTTTCCCTTTCCTTGTAATTTATATTTATGTTTTCAGTGATATAAATTGTGTTATATAATGGTTATGTCATTATGGTCTCATGGTTAAACTGGTATACTGATAAGCAGGCAACAGTAGTTAAAATCTCAGTGCAGATTTTTTTATAATATTTTTTTTATTTGCAATCAGTAGCATTCATTTCATAATTAATAATTCATATCACTAAATGTTTGCATTAATGTAGTTTTCTCCCTTTTCAAATGCAGAGGTAATTTTCTTAAAAATTATTGGAAAATAATCAATACTTATAGAGCTCCAAGTATTTCGTAATCAAATTTTTTCCTTTGTCATCTAAAATGTACCAACTGGCTGTTCAAAGTGAAAAGTTCCATTCATAATAGAATATTTCAGGGATTTTAGAGCATGTATAAAGATCATAAAGAAATTGCATAAACATGTTGAAATTGTTCACTGTTCATTGTAATGGTCTTAAACAGTAGCAACAATGCAGCAGGAAGAACTGACAAGAAGCAATATTGATATTGAAATGAAAGACAAAGTAGACGTATCACTCACCATAGTCAAAGGAGGGACAGAAATAGTCACAAAAAAAAAAAAAAAAAAAAAAAAGTTTTCATTTTGCTATGCAAAGAACCTCATCAAAACTTGTGAAGAGAGTACAATTGGATATATTAATTAATTAATAAGTACGAGGGCCGTTCAGAAAGTAACCTCCGGTTGATTAAAAAAAATACACCAAGTTAAATAAAAATATTTTAATATATACATCTTACAACTACATCTTTGCACTATTTTTCTACATAGTCTCCATAGCGATTTAAGCACTTATCGTATCTCTTCACAAGCTTTGAAATTCCTTCTGCATAAAAATCACCCGCTTGTGCCTGGAGCCAGCCTGTGACCGCATCTTTGAGCTCTTCGTCGTCATCAAACTGCTGGGACCCGAGCCATTTCTTCATATGCATGAAGAGGTGATAATCGCTTGGCGCCAGATCTGGGCTGTAAGGTGGATGGTTGATAACGTCCCACTTGAAGGACTCAAGAAGGGCCGTTGTTCTGCGAGCAGAGTGAGGACGGGCGTTATCGTGCAAAAAAACGATACCGGAAGTCAGAATACCACGGCGTTTGTTCTGTATAGCCCGTCGTAAGTTTTTTAGTGTTTTACAGTACACGTCTTGATTAATGGTCGTCCCACGTTCCATGAATTCAACCAACAACACCCCTTTGGCATCCCAAAACACCGTTGCCATCAGTTTTCTGGCAGAAAAATCTTGCAAGGCTTTTCTTGGTTTGGTAGGCGAATTTGAATGTGCCCACATCTTTGATTGTTCTTTTGTCTCAGGGTTCACGTACTTAATCCAGGTTTCATCACCGGTCACGATTCTGTTTAACAATGGTTCTCCTTCGTCCTCATAATGTGATAGAAAGTCTAATGCAGAGGCCATTCTTTGAGTTTTGTGGTGGTCGGTAAGAATTTTGGGCACCCATCGTGCACAGAACTTACGGTAACTCAATCTTGCTGTCACTATCTCGTACAAGAGAGTCTTAGAAATCTGGGGAAAAACAGTAGAAAACTCTGACATTGTGAA
Organism: Vandiemenella viatica; assembly: GCA_031002005.1. NCBI lineage: Eukaryota > Metazoa > Arthropoda > Insecta > Orthoptera > Morabidae > Vandiemenella > Vandiemenella viatica. The sequence goes on from JARYHS010007075.1 coordinate 11,705,874, forward strand.
ACGTCGATTTTTACGAACGTTTGCACCAACTGTCTGAACGAGTTCGTCAGTCACCAATGATGGTCTACCACTCCTCTCTTCATCATGAACGTTTTCTCGTCCACTTTTAAATACACGTACCCATTCACGGACAACTCCTTCACTCATAACTCTTGGTCCGTACATGGCACAAAGCTCACGATGAATAGCTGCTGCAGAATATCCTTTGGCTGTAAAAAACCTTATGACAGCACGCACTTCACATTTGGTGGGGTTTTCTATTGCAGCACACATTTCAAACTGCCACAAAAACTAAACTAGCGCAGGTACGACGTTCACTCGACCACGGCTTGATGCCGACTGACTTGCTGAGTGCGTGAATGCACAGATGGCGTCGCGACTACCCCCACCACCCGCACTGTGACCGATCGGAGGTTACTTTCTGAACGGCCCTCGTATCTTGTTAAATTTAAGCAGAATAAATTGATTAGCTGAAAGAAAAATGAACTCTGTGGTGCCAGAGATGGTATGAAGATAGCAGCAAGAAGTAAAGGGAAGTTCAGTGCTTGTGTTAGCATGAGTGCAAGCTTAAGTATAGTAACAAGTAGAGCAAGACAATAGGTATCAACTGGAAGAGAGTAGTATTTAAAAGAGATTATTCTACTAAGTATGAACAGAGCAAAATGTTATATGGTTTTTATGTAATGCAATGTCGATGAGTGTATGAAAAAGACCAGGAGAAAATACAATAAATAGATATTATAAAACTAAATGGGATCATTATTGATGAGTGAGAAAAGGAAGAGATTTCTTATGTAAAAGATGTTGTCTTTTACTATGAAGCGAGATACTTTTTTATGGTTTACCACGGCAAGTAACTTTGTGTAAAGCAAAAATGAAGGTATAATTAAATTGGTCATCTTGTTAGATTGTTAACAAAAGCCACGAGTATATACTTTCCCACCTTTAACTAACATGAGCCACTCGAGGTAAAGTGGCTTTATAGCGGCAGCGATGTAACCGCCCTGTGACAGCGCAGTCTCGAATATGTCTTCGACGGTAGATCTGTTCTTCGTCTGGTAATACTGCAGCAAGATCTTCCACAGAGGGAAGGCAGGTTCCTCGTTGCCGAGGTGCTTCAAAGCGTTAGAGAATGCAGTCAGTGCCTGTATCTCGTTCTTGTGTGCGAAAAAAAAACGCAACTGCATCTGCCACAGTTTAGAACTGTTTGGTATATGCTTTGTGGCTTCAGGAAGTACAACAGCCAGTCTATCATACTTTTCTTCACAATTCAGGAAATCAATCTGTAAAATTAAAATTCCCATTAAACAAACAATATTTTGTAATTAGCTAAAAAAAATGTACACTTCCGTGTGATACAGGTAAATGGAATAATATTTGGGTAATATGTAAATCCATTATATATATTTTTTCTTTTTGTATAAAAAGACTATTCTTTGTTGTTATCAAGTTATAAAAGGAATTTTTCTTATCTAAAACACAATGTTATAAAATTAAATGTCAAATTCAAATGCAAGGATACCAACATCAGTACATAGGTATAAACGTTTAATGGTTCAAACAAAGAACATAAATCGGCAGTATTAAACTGAGAAAATAAATGGGTTTGACAGTCAACAGGAGCTCTCAAAGTTAGTTCCATCATGAATTCTCACTTTTCCAATTTGCTGCATGAAGCCAAGTCTAGACCCACAGTTTAGAGCACATTTCGCATATAAATTGTGGAGGTCACATTAATTGCCTTAAAAATTTCAAGCCTTACTAAGATTCAAACCCCAAACCCTGAGTTTTCAACAGCAAAAATGTCACTTTGGCAATGAGTTAAATATGCAAATGACTACAGAAAACTCCGTCAACTAGCTTAGATAAAACTGGCGAACTTTTTTACATCAGATTTTATGCTGAAAAAAGGAAAGATCTTTGTGAACATCTACTATATAATTTCGTAAGCTCACTCACTCATTCATCTCGATAGCTATTGGGTGGAGAACGGTGTCACGTGTCAGCCTTCACTCGCAAAAGAGCTACCAAGTAATCATTAGAAGAAATTTGAGGTTATGTCCACAATTTAAAAGCTAAACAATTGCTACCAAATTAATTGCCATAATACATTCATTAAGTTTGTTTTTATATCATTTAAAAGTTAAAAAAAAATATTGATAAGATTTAGACCGATGACGATATGCAAAAAAACAGTCACTGGTTTACACTAGTAACTAAAATAATAAAACTATTGGATGGTTGATATTTTCAATAACAAAGTACAATATTTAGGAACAGACACTGTCAGAAATTTTGAAAGAAAGAAAGCATAATTGAACACATTATTATATCTTTCACAGTTTTGAGACAAAGTACAGGGTGTTTCAAAAACAATATACGTATTACAAAGTATTCTTTTGTCCAAACTATCGATCACTGCGCCCCGGCTCGGCTATTGGAGAAACGAATACATAATCTAGTTTATTTAATAGCCACTAGATGTCAGTCGTCTTGTGTTATTCTTGGTAACCATCATATGTTTAAAATGGCTATTCGACAGCAGAAATCATTTTGTGTTATCGAGTTTGCGAAGTGCAATTCCGTGATTACAGTGCAAAGACGTTTCAGGTTGAGGTACCAAATGCGTCCTCCGAATGGGTGGAACATTCATAGATGGTATCGACAGTTTGTAGATACCGGATGTGTATGTAAAGGACGGAGTCCTGGCTGCCCTCGTGTTTCTGAGGCACATGTTGCACGAATTCAAACTGCTTTCCAACGTAGTCCTTCAAAATCAACTCATCGTGCCAGTCAGGAGTTAAAACTACCTACAACAACAATTTGGCGTGTTCTGAGACGTCGGTTGGTTATGAAGCCGTACAAGTTACAGTTGTTACAAACTCTGCGTCCTGATGACAAACGGAAACGTGTGGCATTTTGTAACGAGATTAATGATGCTATTGACAATGATAACACTTTCGCACAACGCATTGTTTTCAGTGATGAAGCGACTTTCCATGTTAGTGGTCAGCTAAAAAAACACAATGTTCGAATTTGGGGTCTACAGAACCTACATGCACTCATTGAACATGTACGAGATTCGCCTAAAGTCAATGTGTTTTGTGCGATATCCCGATCATCTGTTTACGGCCCATTCTTCTTTGATGGAAACACGGTTAACGGTCAGCAGTATCTCGCTATGTTACAAAACTGATTGTTTCCGAGGCTGCACCAAGACAACTTCATTTTTCAACAAGACGGGGCACCCCCTCAAGTGCGTGAATATCTGAATGAAACTCTACCGAACCATTGGATTGGTCATCAAGGAGCTGGTGACTTAGCATGCATCAGCTGGTGTCCACGGTCACCGGATTTGACACCCTGTGACTTCTTCCTGTGGGGTTTCATTAAAGACAACGTTTATGTACCACCACTCCCACAGAACCTTGAGGACTTGAGGAACCGGATCCGTACTGCCGTAACATCAGTGACGAAGGACATGCTTGCCCGAGTATGGCAGGAATTTGAGTATCGATGTAATATTGTTCATGTGGCTGATGGAGGACATATTGAACATCTGTAATATGAACTTAAGAGGTTCGTAAATATGTGTGTAAAGTTTCATATTCGTATGTCTTACAGTTTAATAAATATATGTATTCGAAATACGTATATTCTTTTTGAAACACCTTGTATATCTTCGGACAACATTGAATGATGGGATTGTTGACGGCATATACCCATTTCAAATATTGTTCCTCGTCCATCATCTTAGCTCTATGAGCATGATGATATGCTGTTTGGAGCATTTTTTTCCTGAAGGCTAGCAATGGACCTTCTTCAGAACTTAGTTCCGTCATTGCATACAAGTACAGTGACCACATCTGAGGAGTTTGAAGCCGCCTTACAGCATCGGTATAAACAGCACAGCATTGTCTGTAAGAGGAAAACACCCAGTATTCACAAGTTCACAATGCATTAAATAAAATGCTAGTCTTCACTTGCTGGAGAGAGTGTTGAGAGGATGTACTAAGCAAATAAGGGAATTGAGTTACAAAACATTGGTCACACCATTGCTTGAATATGATAGTACAGTATGGGACCCACATCTTGGAGATCAAATACAGGCATTAGAGGGTATGCAAAGAAGGGCTGCTAGATTTGTCTCTGGTGATTACCACAGAACACGAGCAGTAAGTGATATGATAAAGGAACTGGAACAGGATTCATTGGAAGACAGGAGAATGAAAAAAGTCTTGGAGGTATACAAGGGATATACTGGTGATGAGGCATGGAAAGATATTGGTGGAAGAATTAGGAGGCATACACGGAAGAGAAAAGATTACACATGACCACAAATTTGTACTCGATATCAGTTATATGGGTGTGGGAAGATTTTCTTTCATAGGTAAGGGAACAAATTACAAAAAGAAATGATTTATCAAAAACAATAAAACAATTCAAAATTGAAATTGGTACCAGGGAGAAAATAGTTGGCTACATGATAATTTATTAACAAAATCAAAAAAAAAAAAGTATTGTACAAATACTGAGTTTCAACCACAAGTTTATGGAATGTAAAAACATTTTACAAGAACAGTTGTCAAATAAATACCTGAATTATACAGTATGAAATGTTACTTTAAAATAATATACATAAACAATAATATAATTAAACACTTAAAAGTGCCCAGCGATTGGGCGTATTATGTACCTGATCCTGTTCTTGTAGCCATCATCAACCTTTACAGCAGCACTGCATTCTTTCCCCTCATCCTCCACCTTGATTTTAATATTTTCTGGAAGGCCAGCCATATCTGGACTGGTACATTCTCTTGCAGGTATAGCTCCTTTACATGGCAGACCCTGCAGCACATGCCTTGCTGCTGCATCCCATGTAAGCTCACTATGTGGATACTGAGCTAGTATGTAACTGAAAAACACGACACAGAAACAATCCACTTGGAGACATTCATGACCCTCTACTACACAAAACGTAATTATCTTTTATTGCACTACAGATAAAAAAATCTATACAGCCATCATATGTTTAAATCATGTATAAAGAAACCTATTCTGGGGACTAAAGAGCAATTAAATTGTCTCTTTCCTTCCCTCCCTCTTCCTCTTTCACCCTTCTCCTTCAATGCTCTCCACTGTAATCCTCATCTTTCCGTCCCTACCCTATATTCCCTCACATACAATCATTAAGAGTACACAAAATTTTAATTTTCAACTTTTGAGGCAATCACACATTATATAAAAACATTGAAAAGTAGGGAAAATAATAGATTTGTGTCTCCGTTGCATGTAAACTTTCGCTTGTTCTTTCCATTTCTTGTGGAGACATGTTTGTGTTCACATGTTTATATGAAATTAATTTCCACCTGTGAATATATGTATCACTTACTGCTGAAATTATCTGACAAATCTCACCCCCCCCCTCACCCCCCAAAATCCCTGCCCCTCTCCCGTCTCACTCTAACCCCCACCCCCCCAGTCCCCAGCATACCATATCAGTAACTGCAGTGAAGTAGGCCTGGAACCATTCATTCCGCTGAGAAATGGCATTGTAAGATAATTTTATCTAACATGGGGACCATCAGACCTGTTCAGAATGGATTTCGATCCCCCGAGTATATGTTGAGGGTATTTACTCTATATGTCTGTGTTACAATTATTTCTTCAAAATGAGCCCTAGGTATCGAGAAATAAAAGCGGAAACATATGTGAATATCTTTTAAATAATATAATTTTAGTGCGAGTATATTGTTTAAAAGTTTCAGCGTAGTGTATCCATAAGGTGCTAACTTCTTATTTTGGGAACCCGGGTTCAAATCCCCATACTGCCAAATATTTTTATTTCTTTTTTATATGCAGTCATCATTGAGCATTGATTTTATTCAATTTAAAATTCATTTACGAATTTTTATTATGCGAAATAACTTTTAAAACATTATTTACAATAATATAATTTGTGAGAACGAAGGCTTTCACGGCGTATCGATGAAATATAGTCTTCCCGGGTTTTCTGCCGTATGTTGTTGAAGAGAGACAACAACGAGCTTTCGGCGGCTGGCTCTGCCACCATCTTCAGGTTAGATGTGTGCTGCAGGGAGTGTAACTAAGCCAAGAAACAAGAATATACAAGCTCACCCAGAAACAACTCACGATCTACAATGCAGAAATGAGCCAAAACAATATCAACTGCACACTGAATGAACAGAAAAGTAAAGAATGGGACACATATATTTCCAGAAACAATAATGATATAACAGTAAAGAACAATTATCATTTTAGAAAGAGATGAAGATTTACAAAAAATATTCAAATTATGTTTGTCATCAGTTATCTTGCAGGTTGAGTAAGTATATGAGAAAAAGTGCCTTTGCAAAACTGACTAGCTTCCAAGCATTACAACAAAATATTACTTAACAGAACACTAAGTTAAGAAAAAATTTAGAATTAATGCCACACTTGTTTAGATTACAAATACTGAATGAACTATACCCATACTTGATTATCTTCTTTTGTAATATTTCTGTGAAACTGTATTTTTTTGCAATATCCAGTAAAGACAGTACAAAAGAAACATCATCCACATTTTTAACAGCTAAATCGAAAATCATTTCTGCAAAATTACTCTCCAAAACCTGAAACAAGAAAGATTCAGCTCTCAATTAAAGAAACAAATATTCTGATACATATGTAAATAAATTGTTAAGAACAATGAAACAAAGAAAAATAATATTTATGGTAAAGTTGTGTACCACTCAGTTAATACAGAAAAATACACAAGTACACTGTTGATTAGAGTTGTTTTGCTTATGTAATACAGATGGCTTGAGAGAGTAAACCCATCACTCACCACTGATGAGGACAGGTAGCATGCGACCATACGTCGTAAGTCATCTCATCCCCTTGTCAAATTTCTAATATGATAAAATGTTTTACTGAAATACTGCAAAGTTTTTTTTATAAACGTTTCTCGGGAAACAAACCGAGTAATATTGTTATTAATGCACAATATTTCGGCGACTTTATTCTCCGTCGCCATCTTCAGGTGCAGTTGCAAGTCTTGAAGTCAGCTTTGAGCGTGTTGTTTGTAAAATGGCATGGCAACGACAGATGTTGTTATGTTGCCTAGCAGCATCTCAGATGTCATTAGACGCCCACGGAATACAAAAAGCAGAGCGTTGGTGATGAGCAGCCTCAATTACAGGAATCCATGCATCACTTATCTGGAATCCACAATATGTGATAAAGACAGCCTTCCTAGTGAGTTAAAACATCTCCGTGATACCTTCAGAAAGAATGGATACAACGAACATCAGATACAGTTGGCATTCCGGGAAATGAATCGTAGGCCTAATAAACACGATAATGGTCCACACGATAAATTAGCCTTCTTGCCGTACTCTGGCGCCACAACATCTAGGGTCGGAAGAGTCCTGGCAAGAAATGGCATTAAGACCATTTTTCTACCACCACCAAAATTGAGAAACATTTTGCGCTCTCCAAAAGATGACCTTGCCCTGCGTACACCCGGAGTTTACTGCATCCCGTGTGAATGTGGAAAGAAATACATCGGTCAGACCATACGGTGCGTACAACAACGTTGTTTGGAACACGCCTGACATGTTCGCCTGGGGCAAAAAGACAAATCAGCAGTGGCGGAACATAGTTTGACAGAAGGACATGGTTTCGATTTCGAAGCGACTAAGGTGTTGACACATGCGAGAGGCTACTGGGACAGCGTCATTAAAGAAGCATTTGAAATTCGCCTCGCGTCTTGTTTGGTAAACAGGGATTGTGGATTCCAGATAAGTGATGCATGGATTCCTGTAGTTGAGGCTGCTCATCACCAACGCTCTGCTTTTTGTATTCCGCGGGCGTCTAATGACATCTGAGATGCTGCTAGGCAACATAACAACATCTGTCGTTGCCATGCCATTTTACAAACAACACGCTCAAAGCTGACTTCAAGACTTGCAACTGCACCTGAAGATGGCGACGGAGAATAAAGTCGCCAAAATATTGTGCATTAATAACAATATTACTCGGTTTGTTTCCCGAGAAACGTTTATAAATAAACAATGCCGAGAAAAATTACATTCATTTATAACTGCAAAGTTTGTTTGTGTTTTTGTGTTAATTGAATCCCACCTGCTTTTATCTGTGGTGACAGATTCTTATCACTTAACATGGAGTATACCACACAAATCCCCTTAGGCCTAAAAGAAGTTTGCCACACTGCTTTTAATTGCAGGTAAGGACTTACAAAATGGAAAGATTTTTTTGCTTATGGCTTTGCACTTCATCAACGTCGAGGTCATGAGAGATGGGAAAGGACAGGGGAAAGGAACAGGATGGAATTCAGCTATGGCCTTTTAGCAGGAAGCATCCAGGTATGCGCCTGGAGTGATTTGGGGAAACCACGGAAAACCCAAATGTGGATGCCCGGATGGGGATTTGAGCCGACATCCTCTCGAATGTGAGGCCAGAGAGTTGTTTGCTCGTTGGATTGAGAGTTTAATTTAAGTCCAATTGCGCATGTCCCTGCACCACCACTTTCCTGTATCCTAATTTCTCCCCCCCCCCCTCCTACCCACCTATACCTGTAAACCAGTAAACACAACCAACTAAGAATTGAAACACTTAAGTACTAACTGTATAGGTGAAAGAATAGGTAGTTGTAGTGATGAAGAGAAAGGAAGGGAATTTTTGGGATCAAAATAAGATTGCTTGAGGGCAATTTCAATGAGCTTGTCAGCACAATTACAAAAGATCAGACTAAAAAATCTGAAATTCATACTGTAGATATTATGAAGGAATTAACAAAACTAAAAATGCACAAAGGGGCTCATGTGGATATTATTACTATAGGTGTATTTTTGGCATTACAACACTGTACTTTACGTTGAAAAGTTATTTATATTGAGTTTGGAGACTTGCTGCTTATAGCAGTACCGGTCCATTAAACGGGGGCAATTGAAAATTGGGGGCTAGTTAAGTGTAGGTAAATTAATGGATTCTATAAGTGGGTGTGTTGACCGCAAGGCTTGTGCAAGCTCAACCACTTACTTCTTTTAACTTAACAAATGGTTTAACCCGAAATATTGTATTTACTATGTTTCTGTGTTGTTTCGTGTTGATACTGCCCTACCATTGCTATTCATTATTCTAATGAATAATTGTGTTGATTGTTTACTATCTGAAATTAGATTGTTTGCAGATGACATAATGCTGTATAAAAGAATCAAAACGATAGAGGATTGTAAACAGTTGCAGGGTGATCTGGACAGGATATCTAATTGGGTTGGTAAACATGGGATGAAGATAAATGCAAAGAAGAGTCAGCTTATTAGATACACAAATAAAAAACAAAAGGTTAATTATGAATATAAGGTGGGGAAAGAATTGCTTGCTGAAGACTTGAAATGTAAATATCTTGGAATTACTTTTGATAACAAACTTAACTGGGCAGGACACATAGGACAGGTGGTAGGAAAAGGTTTCAAAGTTCTGCACTTGTTGGAAAGAGTGACGAGGGGATGTACGAGAGAAGTAAAGGAATTTGGTTACAAAACTTTGGTCAGACCATTGCTCGAATATGGTAGTGTAGTATGGGACCCTCATTTTACGTATCAAATACAGGATTTGGAGAGGGTGCAAAAAAGGGCTGCTAGATTTGTTTCTGTAAATTATCGCAGAATGCAATCAGTGACGGATATGATAAAGGAGCTGGAATGGGATTCATTGCAAGACAGGAGGAGGATGAGGAGGGTCATGGGAGTGTACAGGGCTTATACTGGCGATGAGGCATGGAAAGATATTGAAATAGGTATGAAAAGTAGTGCATGGAAGGGAAAAGATGACCATGACCACAAGCTGGCACTCGATTTTAGGCACAAGGGTGTGGGAAGATTTTCTTTTTTAGGTAAGGGCAAACAATCTTTATTAAACTTTGTATTCTTTTTATATATATATATATATATATATATAAATCACTTTAACTTTTAATTTACCACTATGTCAAAAGCCGTCCTCCCCGAATGCGAGGCCAGAACGCTCTCTGTTACACCACCACGCTCGGTCCCGTTTTTCAACTACAGTAAGCAGTGGTAATTCTTCTACCCAAATATTTAATTTGTTCCATTGTTAAGTGCCTATTATTCCAGCAATCAATAAACAGTTTTCCTGTGGCCGCTCATTCTAATGTTCAGTTGGTTAGTGGTGAGAACTTGTGCATTGAGGACAGGTAAGTTGGTAATTAAGGTGTGAACTGATGTGCAGTAACAGGGACAGATTCCCCCGTCATAGGATTAGAATAGTTAGTTGTCGTTGGACGCATGCTGTGAGTTTTTCAGTGAGGTATATTGCATGGGAAAGGTTTAGAACAGCGTTTCTCAAACAGGGGTATGCAGGTTGATCGTAGGGGGTTTGTGAAAAGATTTCCATAATGGCAGACTGGCTATCTCATACATATAACACACACAATGGTGAATATTGCTCATTGTTGCCCACTGTTACTAGCTAAAAAAGTTTTTTCTCGAGGGGGTTCGCCAGTGCCTGGGACATTTTATAGGGGTATGTGCCCTTAAAAGTTTGAGAAACACTGGTCTAGAAGAATCACTAGCTACCTGTGGACCAAGATGTTGTTTAGATTGGGTGGTCTAGAGGGACAGTGCATTTCAGGGAAAGTCCTACCTACAGTGAAGGAATCGGTAAGTGGATTCGAGGTCAGGGGAGCAATGGGTGATGAATACGGACCTTCAGTCAGCTGTAGGGGTACAGAATGCAGTCGAGTAAAATGGTGGAGGTAGCACATCAGATTTAATACTATACAAGATTAGAGAATTAGCAGCAGGAAAGAAGGGTACATGCAGTGGTGGATCCAGGATTTTGGTTTGGGGGGGCTACGATTTGGCTTGTTGTGTTTGGGGGGGGGGGGGCTTGACTCGGATGAGAAGAGAAATCTCACATTTTTCCAGAATGCCGCCCTTATAAAAACAGTAGAGAGAGAGAAAAAAAAAAGGTCCCAAAATTTATGTCGTTGGGGGTGACCTTGGTGCTTTTGGGGGGGGGCTTCAGCCCCCTAGCCCCCCCCCCCCTGGATCCGCCACTGGGTGCATGTGATGTTTTGGTAATATCTGGAAAGTGGTATGGGATTTGAATAGATGTATCTGCCATGAATAGCAAGGCTATAAGAAGGGAGTGTTTGGTGTGGAAGGGATGGCTAGCAATTGTTGAGATGTGAACAGAGGTATGAAGGGAACCTTCTCATAGGGATTGTCCACATCTAAATATTGTGATCAGCGTGATGCGTATGAGAGTAAGTCCACGTGAAATTGATGGAATGACTATTGTTAAAGGAACTGAGGATATCTGGAAAGTAGTTTTCCCTGTTGTTCCAGATCATAAATATATCATCTAGGTATCTTAAACACACAAAGGAGCTGAGTTGGTTACTGTTCAGGAATTGTTCCTCCATATGGGCAGGAAGTGGTTGGCCATGTGGAAACTAGAGATGGGCAGGTCCGAGAATTTAATGGAGTCGGGTCCGGATGTACATCTAGCGCTGCGGGCCTGCATCCAGGTTCCGAGTCCGGCGGACCTGTATGGGTCCGGCTCTACAATCGGGCGGGCGGAGTGTATGGCGGAACTGGATGTGTGTGGACCTACATCCAGGTACGTGTCCGGTGGAGTTGTATGGGTCTGGCTATACAATCGGACGGGGGGAGTGTGTGCCGGAACTGGATGTGTATGGACTTACATCCAGATACGCGTCCGGCGGATCTGTATGGGTCCGAACCTACAGTCGGGTGAGCGGAACATATGTGAATGTAAATCCGACCAAGGAGAGCTGCAGCATTAGTTATATCATGTTGATCCATTAATTTATGAAATGAAAGAATACTAAATGTGTGAATTTTGTTTTATTTTTATCTGAAACTCACAACTGTACCTAATACAATAAAGTCACTATAATCAGACTGATAATGATCAAAATAAACGAAAATTGCTGTAGGTTTCTTTAAAAGAAAATTTAATCATTTCTTAGTAGTATTGTAAGAATTTCCACACTAAAAGCAAAATCCTTTGTTAACTGGTAGTTTTTTTTGTTTTTTTTTTTTACTAAAAATGAAACTTTTAAAGACTAAACATTTTGAAATAATTATTAGCTTTCCACAATCTATTTAAACAGTTTATTATAAATGAACAGGAAACAAAACTGCATGCATAACTTATTTTAAATTGTGAGTTAGAAATTACGTGGGACTGGTTCTTAAATGTATAGTATTTTATTCTTTATACTGTGAGGGACTGTTTTGATTGAGTGTATAAAACGTTGTCGTGAGTACTAAATTCAGTGCGATACCAGGCATTTTAACAAGATGACATTAACATGTTACGTTGTGCCAGCTACTGTAACTTGGTTTCTGAGCTTTGAAAATGTTTATTTTATTTCGTGCAATTACATTTGAGATTATTTCCGATATAGTTGCAAGTATTTTTACGAAAATTTAAATTGTTCGTAAATAACCGTTTGTTTGAGCCATTGTTAGACGTTCTAGAAATGGCTGGATGTGTGTTTTTTTCCATATCGGATTATAAAATATTGTGCTAAAAGAGGCCAGCAGAGTCGCTCGGAATAATGCTACATAATCACACGAAACCCTCATAAAAGAGACCGATCTTCATTATAACCGTTTTTTTTTATTTTATTTATAAAGAGCTGTTAATGCACCATCCCATTTCTCGTTTAAGGCTACCCATCATCACAATTGAATAAGTTAAAAACTGTAGAACGGAATAATAATCAAACTGCAAGTTAAAAGTTTAATAAGCCTGCAACGAATTAAAATTACAAGTTACATTATCAGTTCATTCTTATTTAGCACATAAAGTATTCCTCAACTTAAAAGCATGCCATAAAATACACCAGAACCAGATAAATAAAGAAGTATTACCGAGTTTTAACTACCCATATACGGTACATTTAATGGTTACTGTAATTATCTACTAGTAGTAAGCGATTAGGAAATAATTTTTCAGTTATAATCTTATCTTTAAACTGAACTGTAATCCAGTTGCACAGTAAGTGACATTAAACTCTTCAGAACATAGATTTCAAATTGGAACTGTAATGAAAAATTGCGTGGGAAGTATGAACAGCTCCAGGTCCGACTCACAGTTCCAGCTCCGCGGTTGCAGGTCCAGCCGTGGTTCAACCTCCGGCCACGTGGGAACTATGGCGCTGTTACAGGTCCGGCTGGAAGCAGATCCGACAAGCGCTCAGATGTACATCCATCCCTCGTGCAACTGATACAGGTCCGCCGAACTGCATCCATCCGGACCTACCCATCTCTAGTGGAAACCTATGGCGGGGTCATATTTCTGGTGATAAAATTGGGAATTGAAGGAGATGTATATTTTTGAGAGGATGGATGTGTTGGGGAGGCCGTGTGGTGTGGCCCTGGCAGTGGGGGATGAGGAGGAAGAGGAGTGGAGGATGTGGACAGACACTCCAGGAAGCCCAGTCATACACCAACTATTGGAGACGCTCATCCACTAGGGCTGAAATCAATTAGTGAGTGATCTGTATGCCACAACAATATGTCTTATAAATAATGGGGAGCAGTTAAGAAATTAGGGATTTTGAGGTGTCAGAAGGGAAATATATTGAGATGAGAGGCCTCAAAATGGACCCTGAAGGTAAAGGAAGTGCATTTTCCTGGCAAATGGAAACTGTGTGATCTGCAGAGTCTGGAAGATAGGTGTTGGCTTTGGAATGCTGACTGAAGCCCTCAGCCTCATAGTCACAGACTACAGTAGTTGAAATTATTGTCCCTGGACAGTTCTCTTATGTTTTTGGTTGTGGCCCTCCTACCAATATGGTTGGTGAGTGATGGTTTCCCTATTTTCATTGCCTGAAGTATAACATGTTCTTGGGCTTCCCACCTGGTCACAATCACTAATGGTAGAGCAGGACGGTTTAGTTTCTGTTTCTGTCTCTGAAGGTTCTTGCTTCAACAGTAATGGTTTATCTGCTGACGATGGTATTTCCCTACTCTCATGCAACTCGTTCTTTTCAAGCATCCTCTCAAAGTGTGTCAGTTCCAGTCTAAATGCCTGTAGGAAAAAAGAATTAGCTTTAGTTAATGATGACATATCTAATCAGCTACAAATTAACCAATCTTGTATGTTCTTAAAGTAAGAGGCATTGAAAAATGTTGTTTGCATCAATGATAATCCATGGAGTATTAAAGCAAGTTGAAACTGAAGAAGTGTCAAATATGATTTGAGTACATAGTTAAATGAAAACAGAGAAAAATAGACTTTTTTATAGGACTCCATATAAAATTTTGAATATTTATCCTTTTTCTAACAACATTTAAAGTGTTGATTACAAATAAACACAAATTACTCTGGCTAAACTTTAGAATGCATATGTTCTATAACAAACATCCCTTTTTGGGCAGCATGATCATTAGTTTTTCTGTAGCAACATAAATCATGTTCAGAATGAAAATTGGAAAAAAGCTTCTCATTGCATGTTTTGCTCAATTTACACATAATCCTGTGTTATAAACTTAAACCTGAAGATGGTATTTCACCAATACTGTAGAACTAAAATGTCAATAAAAATTGATCCAAAACAGTTAATGATTTCTGAATGATGAACAACAAAAGATAAAATTTCCTATTCTTTCATTTATAGAAATTAAATTCACTGTATATACTGGTAAATTCAATGTGAATATTAAAAAAAAAAAAAAAAAAAAAAAAAAAAAAAAAAAAAAAGTTGAAGCATTTCTCTCTACAACTTTTCAGATATTTATATACATGTACTAAAAAAAAAAAGCTATTGCAAAGAAAACTAATGCAAAAAATATAAAAGCTGTCACAGATTATTTATGGGAGAGGGAGGGGTTAATTTGATAGGAGGGGAAGGAAGTGATACTAAACTTCTTTATAACTTGAATAACTTTTTATCTATATCAATTATACTAAAATATCAGTTGGTTTCTAGTGAATAATTTCATATATTCATAAATATACCTCTTGATACAACAGCTTTGAGTCAGGAAAAAGAGTTAGACCATCATAGAGATATTTCCGAGCTTTATCCACCGAGTTGGCATGTTGAAACTCTATACATGCTGCAAGCACCCACAAACGTGGAATTCTATGTACTTCCATCATTCTTAGAAGCATGTAACTGAGTGATGTGTATAAATTCTAAAAAGGAAGACATAGTGTGGATGAAACTTTAAAACACATTCACTTGACTTTAGACAAATACAAAAAGTATTTAGTTATCCAATTGCAATTGCAAATATTCTTAAACCAGTAATTAGTCTGCATAATTCACCCCTTACTTCATAAAATAAAATCTTAATAGTAATTGTAAAAGTATAATTCTCTTCCACATCAATTTAAAAGCAAAGTAATCATCTGAACACAAATATTTATTGCTTCCAGTTATGTTTGAACAAAGACAGGTTGTATCTACATTTAGAGAAAAGGTTCATGATGACAGTGAGATATTACTTTGTGTTACAAATGTCTGTTTCTTTAATTTAATGGTAATGATACTAAGGGAAAAAATGGCTTTTATACAGTAAAAATAAATAATGATAGGGAAAATAAACCCATCAATTGCCAAAGTCGAAGGCTAGAGGGCTGCGCACATACAAAACGTGTGACAAACACGCTTGTACAATACTGTGGGTTAAGAATATATTCATGCACAGAGTGAGGTGTGCACTCATCCAGGCTGAGTCTACAGCAACTCACACCTCTTCTCAAGCCAACACAATGTCATCCACAAAAGCAAGGCATTCTTCTGGTGTCCTAGTATAATTCTGTTTAAGATGTTTGACTGACACATCACTTTCCGCCATTCCCTTATGACCTTTTCTGAGACATAAGGAAATGTTGTATTTTAGCTCCGAATTTCAGCCACTGGTTTACTGAATCCTCTTATATCCATCGGAGCTACTTATTCAATCACTTATTCCTTCAATTACTTGAGACGACATGAAATAATCAGCAGACTTTTCTAGGTAGATGTTCAACATGTATGGTTCCCCTATGCTCTGCTTTAAGTATTTGCAAATATCTCCTCTCCTGTGTTATTCATCTTATTTCTGTCTGTGTACAGCTGGTAAATTAGATTAAAGAAAGTTTATTCAATCATATGTGAGAACAGTCTCGAGGATATGGAACAATTAATTATTGACATGTCAGTCATATTAATAACTGCTCCTTAATGTCTCTAGGTATTTAGAGACAGGAAAGGATGGGGGGGGGGCAAGGAATGGGAAGGAATTCGGCCATGGCCTTTTGAAGGAAGCATCCCGGCATTTGCCTGGTAGTGATTTGGGAAACCATGGGAAACCCAAATCTGGATGCCCGGACGGGGATTCGAACCGCCGTCCTCCCGAATATATTAATAACTACTGATCACCAATTAATTACTTAACATCTCATTAGCATTATCAATTTCATTGTTAATGATAAATGCATAAAATCCCACGTTAGTTACTATACGTGAATGTTATTTTCGGATAATCTAATTGCTGCACTCATAAACAATTTTAATGAAAAGAAAATAATTTTGTATCTACCCCTTCCTTACACCAACCATAAAGTATTTTATCAGTCATGTACAGTTACTATACTGTAGGAAGAAAATTTTTTCACAGAGTAATATGGGGTTTGAAGCAAAAACTCTTTCTGTCTGGATTTAAGGCTGTTAGGTTTTTGTAGATAAAATTTTATTTCCTTTGGAGGACACTGAAGAAAGAAGCTCCAGTGAATGTTATCCCTTCACGTACAATCAGTGGTGGCTTGTGGTTTCTATACTGGGGAAGGCTGCGAATATTTTACTCCTGCGGTCAAAGTCTCGATGGCAAGAGTCCTACCGAAGCTCGTGTTCCAAATTTTTTCCAGTAAAGTTCAAACCGAATTCATATTGCACTTTCAGAGTGCCAGAAAGCTGCAGCTATTCTCAAAAACGAAAATATAACTCACAAGAGTTCAGGATCAACCACACAACACACTTACAAAAAGAAACTTCCAAATAACACATTCTCATGTAAACCCCTTTAGCAACTTAGGTAATGATTCTTTATGCCCGCTTATTTCATCTAATCGTTCAACAAATTCTCACTAGATGGTGAAACTTACATCACCGAATTCTAGTGCACTCTAGCGGAATATTTACAAACTTGGTGCATGTACTATGGTTGATACGATAGCCAACGCCCAAAACATAAAAGTATCTTTTACATTGTCGAAACAAATATTTAACGTTGATAATGACACATGAAAGCATAAACTGAAAATACAGAGACAGGGATTCGAGAGTGGAAATTCAACCACTCTGTTGATTTCCCTACGTTGTAACTAGCGTTACAAGAAAATCATGATGGGGTTGGTACAACTGCTATAGGCTCTCAAAGCTGAGCCTTCTACAAGCCCATAAGAACTTTGCTCCGTAAAAGTCACGCCCCAAATCCTTCTTACACAATGTAATGGCGTTCCAAAGGCACAGCTTTAAAAATACTACCCGTTTCAGAAACATTATTTTATATCAACATATCTAAAAAAAATATTGACTGTCAGTGTTTAAACATGTGTGAAAAATTCTTGAAATGCTTCCTGTTAATTTAAATTATGTATTATTCTGTTTAAAAACATATTTTAATGTATCTTTTGAGGCAGTTCCGCCTCAGACCCTTTAACGATGTGCTGCTACTGTGTACAATTTACAATAATGTGTAACCTT
Organism: Vandiemenella viatica; assembly: GCA_031002005.1. Classification (NCBI taxonomy): domain Eukaryota; kingdom Metazoa; phylum Arthropoda; class Insecta; order Orthoptera; family Morabidae; genus Vandiemenella; species Vandiemenella viatica. The sequence goes on from JARYHS010007075.1 coordinate 11,723,656, forward strand.
TGTTAATACTATATTTATTCCTAGCATAATAGTTATGAACGTTGGAATTAAAAGATAAGTAATCAGGATTTTCAACTACAAAAGTTAGTAGTGTGTACATTTATTGTGCTGGCGTGGTAGCTAAACCAACATTTCCACAGCAGATTTATGTCAACTTAAAGATCTTCTGTGCTTGTGAAGAGTTTCACTGGAAGCAGATGCCATAAGTGTGTAGAAAGTTAAAGTATGCAAAATTTACCAACTTCCTTGTTTCTGTATCAGCTATTATCTTCAATGAAAATGTTGCAGAATTAAATTGTATAAAAATTTAATTTATATTTTGCTTCAAGTTCAACTTGTTATGTATAGTCACACCCATTCCGAACTCATCACGTCCAATATACGCAACTGTGAACTCATTTCTTTCCAAGAGCCTGATCTTCATCATTAATTAATTGTTCCACTATTGTGAGCAGGCAAGACCTTAATTTTTCTTTGATGTCATTGAAGAGAAAAAATAGTAATAACGCAAAACAATCATGTATCAAAACCGGGAAATTAGTATTTGCTAACTTATAGTTGCATCCTCTCTCTCTCTCTCTGTAATGCACTATTAACCATGGAGTAGCACGGTACCACTTCTGCAGTGGTTCCTCAAGACTTTGGGTTTCTTGCTTCCATTTCATTTTCTGCATCTTCTGTAAAGCAACTTTGCATCTCATTCTGGGAAAACTCGTCACAAGCACAGAGGGTATGTATACTCCGTACTTTCATTTGTAGTGGAAAATCCTGAACACTTCAATCTTAACGCTGACATACATAGCCATAATACTAGGAATAAATATAATATTCACAAGGATTACAAATCACTGTCAATTGTACAGAAAGGGTTAACATTTACTGGAGCTTCCTTATTCAGTGTATTACCAACAGAAATTAAATGTTATCTACAAAATCCCAACTACTTTAAGTCCAAACTGAAAGAGTTTCTGCTTCAGAATCCATTTTACTCTGTGAAAGAATTTTCTTCTTGGAATTTGGTAACTAAGGATGACTGATAAAATAGTATATATGGTGTATGGAAGGGGAAGGTGAAAAAATTGTACACAATTACTAAAATGATATATGGTTTTTCTTTCTGTTGAAACTTTTGACAAATGAAGTAATTACACTGTTTACAAAATTTCACTCATATATAGTAACTAACATGGGATAGCACGCAATCAAAACCTGCTGCGAAAAATTATGATACTAACAGGTTTTTAAGTAATTAACTGCTTATGAGTTGTGGTAACTAGTTGGTAGGAAAATAAGTGGTTGTTAGATGCTGGTAACAAGTGTATACACTGTTCCACATAATAAGTATTAATTAACTTGGGATTGTATTTGTAGATTACAGGAAATATTGGTTATACTAATGGGTCGTAACTAACTTGTTGTCAATATATAATAATATTATCAATTATATAGTAATATTGACATTACTAATAAGTGTATGTACTGTTCCACATCCCCGAGATTATTCTTACATGGGATCAAAGTGAACATATCTATCTGTCTATCATAACTGTAAAGTAAATCAGAATCTGTATCACTGGGTGGTTTGGTGTTGATTGAATGCGTGCCAGCACTAGGTTAGCTGTCGACGTAATGATATTTTTTGACGATTTCCGGCTTTATACTTGTTTCACATATTGTGTAGTGCACCTATAGGTCTTATTTTGCTGTATAACTTATAGTGTGTGTCAAAATGAAAAAAAAAAAAAAAATGTGACTGATGAAAGATTTTTCTTAGAAAAAAAGTGAACATTATGGAGGGCGGGTGTTATAGAAGACTTATTCTGTGAGGTGATCTCCTACAACACTCACCCTCCATAATGTTCTCCTGTTGACAAAGGGTAAAGACCCAAAAATTACTATGGCATTTGTGTTCTTGTCTTTTTCATGTGTTCACGCCACACAGCCATCATCTAAGGTAAGTGGTGGTTCATTTCACTGTCCAAATCTGTAATTCCTGTTTGCTACTTACCTCCTATTTATTCAGTTTTTATAAATGATAACTTACACATCTTGTGGAGTATATTCTATATCTAACTTGGAGACCATCAGACCTGTTCAGAACGGATTTCGATCCCCCGAGTATATGTTGAAGGGTATTTACTCCATATGTCTGTGTTACAATTATTTCTTCAAAATGAGCCCTAGGTATCGAGAAATTAATGCGCAAACATATGTGAATATCGTTTGAATAATATAATTTTAGCACAATGCTTAAAAGCTTTAGCGTGGTGTATGTGGTAAAGCGCTAATTTCCCGTTTTGCGAACTCGAGTTCAAATCCCCATACTGTCAAATATTTTAATTCTTTTTTTATATGCAGTAACCATTGAGCATTGATTTTATTTCATTTAAAATGCATTTAAGAATTTTTATTATGCAAAATAACTTTTAAAACATAAAATTTAACAGAATATACAGTCTCAACTACATTTTTTTTTAGAAAATCATTATTTCATTGTTTATGTTTTTTTTTTATGAAAAGGTATATTTTATGTTCATTGTTTCTATACTTGTATTTCTACAATTAATATCATAAAGTAAATATGTTACAGCCAGAAGGGCGGGGGTTTCTCGCCCCTACCACAGTTAACTTATTTCCGTGCAGTGGTGGTAGCATGTAAATGTTTGAAAATAACATAATGTCTGTTATTTCCCATAAAAAATTCATAAATGAAATAAAATCAATGCTCAATGATTACTGCGTATAAAAGAAGTAAATAAAAAAAATATTTGGCAATATGGGGATTTGAACCCAGGTTCGCAAAATGGAAAGTAAACGCCTTACCACTGAAGCTTTTAAGTATTGTGCTAAAATTATAATATTTAAAAGATATTCACATATGTTTGCACATTAATTTCTCGGTACCCAGGGCTCATTTTGAAGAAATAATTGTAACATAGACGTATGGAGTAAATACCCTTCAATACATACTCGGGGGATCTAAATCCGTTCTGAACAGGTCTGATGGTTCCCAAGTAAGTTCTGCCGTGTGCAACCTACTCCTCCGTTCTTCTCTGTATATCGACGGCCTCGGGACTCAGAGTGAGTGCGAGCGAGGATGGACACTTTTTGCAATCTGTTGTTAATGGCCAGGTGTAAGGACCAAACCTGGTACCGGGGCTGTAGTATCGCTTTAGTGCCTTAACCAATAGTTCACGTGGATTCAAAGTTCTGTGGAAATTTTACAAAACAATTTTAATTTGACCATGTAGCCCTTTTGGATCTCAACTGAAATGCTTAGAGGCCACCACTAAATTTGTTCCCACCACAAACTTAGAATAGGTTTACAGTCTACTATAAAATCACAAGTCCACTTTACTCAGAAAATTTGGAGTTTATTAAAAAAAATCACAAGTTCAATATTAGCATTATACAGTTGAGTAGGCAATCGAACAAACGTTTGCAAAACATTGCAGATTGTGGAGAGAAAATTTACCGAACACCCCTTTGAAAATTTAAAGTTCTAAGTATGCTTCATACTCGCAGACTAACACACTGATGTTCCAACATGGCTGTCTATACGCGCCAACTTTCAACCGGCTAACCACTACTCCGACGCGAACTGACGCAGATTTACTCACATAGCGCTCCCAGGATACAGAAAAGACGAAATCAAACCAAAGATGTGGTCACATGTAAACACGAGTTTATATAGGTTCAATGACGTCACAGCCGAAACACAACTTTCTACTGCGGCCTAGCCAAAATGTGACCCAGCAAATTAAATGAACAAGAGGATAAAAAGCAATTAAAGTCTGACAGTGTTTAGACCTATTTAATAGAAGATCAACAGATATTTAGTGAGTATTTTAAGTGATTAGTTTTAAATGTCTTGTTCAACCTTAGCTTAGTGACACATTTTCAAAAACTTAATTACTAGGCAAATGTTTAAACTTTTTACCAAAACCATTATATATTCAGAATTGTCTTAATTAGGGCTGTCTACTGATATAAATTTCAAATCAATATTCCTTTTAATTAAAAGGTTCATTATTTTCTCTTAATTAAAATTGCTAATTAAACTTTGCCGAATTCTTTAATTTTATTGCCAAAATATCGGGAACAGTGCTCACTATAGCTGGTGATAAAAGTTCAGCTGTTGCTTTACTCGATTTAAAGATATTACAAATCTTAGAATTCCTACTTTTATGATCGCGTGTTTCAAAACGTGAATATCTCTTAAAATAAATGTTTCCTGATATGATAATACACTTTAAAATGATTTTTATGGCAAATTGTCACTATGGGAAAGATTACAGGGAAATTCCTTAAAGTTGACAACTACTTTTCTCGAAATTTCTAAGTCCAACATAAGCAACTTTACGATCGATCTATATGTTTACTGTGAATTTACTCCCTCCCTTATACCTAAGCTAAGGAGCTAGAATTTACCAAAATTTTAAGGTGCTTACACAGACCACCCTGAGTAGGTCTGGTAAACCAAAACATTTGTCTGTACACCACAAATAGAAGATACAAACCAACTCTACCACAGGTAATTGTAGCATTACAGTGTGTCGTAATAAGAAGTGCAGATCGTATATGTGATGTCACTTGTCTGCTGTGGAAGACTACTGTTTGGAAGACAGAAGACTGGAAAAAAATGACACCAGATGGTACACACTGTAATGAAGCCCATGGCTGCTGGACAGAGAGTTTAGGAAATAAAAGAATCATGAGAGTATTTTTGTTTAAAATTTTTCGCCAAAATCTTCCAAAAAAATAAGTGAATAAAAAGGAAAATCTAAACATTTTCAGCTTGCAAGCTTTGATTTGACACCCATATAAAATGTACAGGGTGCGGCAAATGATCTGATGGTTTTCACCGCCGTATTGTCGAGCGAGTAGATGGTGGGGGGTGGTGGGGATAGGCGCATTCCAGAGCCCACACGTGGACATTTGTAGTAGCCACGGAGAAGTTGTCGGGTTAGTACCTTGCTTTTGAGGTCGAGGCGTTTTTTAAAAGTTGCGATTCCTGCGTTGCAGTTCCGTAGATGCTTTAACATGGGTCCAAGAGGAATAGTCCAAACTCGTAACAGAATTATGCTGTGGGTGAGTACGTTCAGAGCTACCGGTTCAGCATTAAAAAAGAAGTCGACGGGCCATCCAAGATAAGCCTTGATGCCAGAGAATATCGATCGAGTAAGAGAAGCTGTGGAAGCCAGTCCTCGGCGGTCGGTCCGTAAACAAGCTGCTGCTTTGCACATGTCTGACCGCTCGGTAAGACGAATATTGCGTTTCAATCTGCACTTCCACCCGTACGAAATGGCTATTGTCTAGCAGTTAAAGCCTAATGACTATGCAAAGCGTAAAGCATTTGCTGAAGAAATGATTGCTATGTTGACTGATGAAACAATTTTAATGACAAATGACGAGGAACATTTCCATCTGGATGGTTATGTAAACAAACAGAACTTTCGTTACTGGTCGGTTACAAATCCGGAACAACTGCATGAACGTCCTCTGCATAGTACTAAGGTTACCTTGTTGTTTGGTATATCGAAAAGGTGTGTCATTGGGCAATACTTCTTTGAAGACGGTGGTCGAACCGTTACGGTCAATTCGCAACTTTATTTGTTGATGTTGAAAAACTTCCTGATCCCTGAGGTTAAGAGAAATCATTTAGTGCGCAGTAGGATATGGTTCCAGCAGGATGGGGCAACTGCCCGTACAGCCAATGAGGTTATGGACGTTTTGAGAAACAAGTTTCGTGGCCGAGTGATCTCACGTTTTGGGGACATTGAATGGCCACCTTGCTCTCCAGACCTTAGCGTTTGTGATATTTTCTTGTAGGGGATCATTAAAGCAAGAGTTTACACAAACAAAACCCACACACTGGACAAGCTGAAAGAAGCCATAGGCCAAGAAATCGCCAGTGCGATGTTAGAGCAGGAGTTCAACAGCTTCAGTGCAAGGCTGGAAGAATGCTTGGTCAAAGACGGACTTCATTTAAAGGACGTTATCTTCACATCTTAAACGGATGAAATTGGTTGTTCTGATGTTATTTTCATTAATTTACACGAACACCCTTCTGTAATAAGCAATAAAACATTTTATATCACTTTTATTTTTTATGTTGTTTTTATTTTAAAACCGTCAGATCTTTTTGACGCACACTGTATATAAAAAAAATCCACCAGCCCTCCACCTAATCTCTACAATTTTCTACCAAGATTTAAGAATTTAATATTATAATCACATTAAAACTAGAAAAATCTTCTGTGCAATTATAAATTAATAAGTTTACAGTTTCATAAGTTTAATTTATGAAGGTGTAACACAAAGAAAGAGAAATAAGTGAATTTGCAAGTGTTTCATGTTTTATTCACACTAAAGAACAGTGCAAAAACAAAAAATGATAGCAAAAATAAATCCATCACATTCCTACACTGAAGGCAGGAGTGACGTGAAGACCCACAAAAAATTAGATGAACACCAAGTATTTCAAAATAAACTATAACCATGCAGAACTGTGTCTACATATGTAGTAGCATGTCTATAATGGAAACAATGAAACTGCTGAAGGCACTGAAAATAAGATAAGATAGGGACAAATATCCCTTCACTTACCACAGATGAAGCCAAGAGGGCCAGACAAACATGTAAAAAAAGAAAAGAAAAAAAAAAAAAACTTAATTCACAATACCTGGTCATGTAGGATGTGAGACATTTTGCAGGGGGAAAGATGTGAACACATCCAGACCCGCCACACGAATAAACCAAAAACGAAACATGCGGGAAGGTGGGGACTGAGCAGATGGTAAGGGGGAGGGGGAGTAGACCAAAGATAATTGTGGAACAGAATAATCTCTGTCAAAGTAAAACGAATTTAAAAAAATTATAATAACCATGAAACAGGTGCCTGTTTTATAGTCAGAGGTGTCAGAGTTTTTCTGGAAACCACTACCTCTTCGGAATACAATAGATGGGAACTTGACTATCAACACATCCTAGACAACAGACATACCCCTGGCCTCAATGTATACTAAACATGTCACTTACTATTTTGTAATTATACAGCCAGTACATATATATTCTCTTATAACGGATCCAAATTATAATTTACAAAGTTATTTTACTTTGACTGATCATCACGGTGATTATTCTGTTTCACAATAATCTTTGGTCAAGTTTAGGCTCTCATTCTTTCCGAGAAAGCTTGTTTGCGTTCTTCTGACCACTTTGGTCTGTATTATTTTTGCTTTGGTTGCTCAGTTATAACTTCCCATTTGTATACTTTGTGTCTGAAGGTGTCTAAGATGTCTGTTGCTCCTATGCTTGCACTTTTAAGATCCTTCCGAATTTCATTCAGCCAAGGTGTTGAATTTTTAAGTGAACTTACATAATCTATTATCTTTTTTCTCAATCGACTTTCTGGTATCGTCTTAAGGTGACCAAAGAATTTCATTCGCCTTTTCTTGCTGTCAATTTTGATGTTTGAAACCTTTTCTGTTGTTTTGTTTGATTGTAGTCTGTAACCATCTTTAATGAGTCTTGCTCCTAGCATTTTTCTAATGATTTATCTCTCTACTTTTTTAATTTCTTCGAGGTCATGTTTTCTGTTAAGTGTTAATGTTTCACTTGCATAGAGGATTGTTGGTTTTATGACTGTGTTGTAGTGCCAAATTTTGGTCTGTCTTGACATAGATTTTTTGTTGTATAGATTTTGGACTAACCCTAATGCTTTCTTTTACTTTTTGGAGGCGTGTCAGTTCAGGGGCGGATCCAGGGGGGCTAGGGGACTCAAGCCCCCCCCCCAAACATATCTAGGCCCACCCCTGACATTGTAGTTTTGAGACCTTTTTTTTTTTTTTTTAGCTCTACGGATTTGAGGCCCGAGGAGGCTATAAATACTACCTTTTTCCCGACTGAAACCCCCCCCCCCCCCGAAAAAAAAACCAAAAATCCACTGAACGCAAGCCCTCTGAATCAAAATTCACTCAAGCCAAGCCCCCCCCAAACCAAAGTCCGCTCAAGGCCCCCCCCCCAAAAACAAAATCCTGGATCTGCCCCTGTGTCCGTTAGATGAATTCTCCGAGGTATTTAAAGTATGGGACCCTGTTGATTTTACCGTATTTTGTTCTCAAACTTGCTATTTCTGTCTTTGAACATATGAATTCAGTTTTCTTGAATGAGATTTGCAATCCTACTTTATGTGCACACTCTTTGAGTGTCTCAAGTTGTTTGATGGCAGTCTCTTCATCTTCTGTTAGTATCGCCAAATCATCGCCAAAAGCAAGGAATGGTATATAGAGGTTGTTTTTGGGAAAGCCACCTGGGGACGCACCAGATGGGTATTGACAAACCCCACACTGGTGTTTATTATTATTGTTTTTATTTTTCATGGTGTAGGACGAGGATGTATCCTGTCCCCCTTATTATTTAATATCTATTCAGAGTATATCTTTAGGCAGGCGTTGAGTGATGTGGAGAAGGGAGTGCTGCTGAATGGAAACTGGATAAACAACATTCGCTATGCAGAAGCATACAGTCATTTTTGCAGACATTCAGGAAAGTTTACAATACCTTATAGATAGAGTGTCACAAAACAGTCACGAATACGGACTTGACATTAATATAAAGAAGACAAAAGAAATGGTAATTGGCAAAAACGACAGCTCTCAATGCCATATTATGATTAACCAGAAGACAATTGAAAGTGTATCAACATATACATATCTTGGCACCACAGTAAACAGCCAATGGGATCCATCTGACGAAGTAAAGTCACGTATTGGTAAAGCCAGGGCTACTTTCAATAAAATGAATAATCTTTTTAAAAGTCGCAATTTATCAATTACGACGAAGATGAGACTCCTGCGCTGCTATGTGTTCTCTGTCCTCCTGTATGGCGTTGAAACGTGGACATTAACAGAAACTATCAGTAAAAGGCTAGAAGCTTTTGAAATGTGGCTATATCGAAGAATGTTGAGGATACCGTGGACAGACCACACCACACATGCTGAAGTGCTCCGCAAAATGAAAAAAGATATGGAAATACTGACCACCATAAAAACACGGAAGCTTCAGTACCTTGGCTACATCATGAGGAATAGTAGCCGTTATGAACTCCTGCAGTCTGTTCTCCAGAGGAAAATACCAGGAAAGAGAAGTACTGGTAGAAGAAGAACTTCTGGGATAAAAAATCTGAGAACATGGACCTCCATGACAACTACGGAGCTAATCCGAGCATCAACTAGCAGAGACGAGACTGCCAAGATGGTTGTCCACATCCGGAATGGATAGGGACCAGAAGAAGGATTTTTATTACTATTACTGTGCACGCAATTTTCAAATAATCTGTCTTTTGCATAGTTATAAATTTATTAGTTTGCATCGTATAACCACAGTACTCCTGCTGTTGAAACTGGTAAGTGATGGGTTAGATTCCATATCCACCCTCATTTCCATTACATAAAAACATTTTAATTCTCATTATTAAAGTAGTTGGTGTCATAGATTTCTTTGTATAACTAGTCTTTTAAAATTATGCTGCTACTGCACTAATTAATAACGCTGGTTTAAGAAACAAATTTAACTAAAAAATAGTAACATCTGTTGTGCAAAATAATTCCCATTAGATACAGCTTATACATTACAACACGAAGAGCATATGACACTATGCAATTTAAATCTCTTGGAAACCAACTTACCACACTTTTGCAAAACTCGATATATACGAGCCACAGCTTGACCTCATGTGCAAATGAATGAGGCCTCTTTTGAATATAAAATCTATTCTTCTTGCAATGTAGTATTCAGGAATGTTTACACACACATTGATCTTCTGTAACCAAACACATTTATTTCATTAATTCATCAGAAATGACACAATATAATCACAGTTTCAGTAACACTAAATATGATTTTTGGAGGTAAGATGAAAGATATGTTCAATATCACAAGATATTACTTTTATAAGGAAAGATTTGAGAAAACAAAGTCAATAATTGCAAACAACTATGTAAGCCATTGATTTCAATTATAACTTGAATTTACTGCATAATCAAAGTGGATACTTGTTTCTATGGTTTCACAACCAGTATCAAGTTTTAGCTTTTAATTTGCTATGAGTGAAATACGAGGCGTGTCCAGAAAGTAAGTTCCGTTTGGTAATCAAATGAAATTGTACACTGATACAGAAGAAATTTATATTGCACAAAATTCTACAACTCTTAAACTACTTTTCCACATAACTGCCGAAATTTTGCAGGCATTTGTCATAGCGTGGCAACAGGTTTTGTATACCTTCTTCATAGAAATCTGCCGCCTGTGTCTTCAACCAGTTGGAAACAGTTTCTTTCAGCTTGTAGTCATTGTTGAAGTGATGACCGCCAAGGAAAGACTTGAGATGTAAGAACAGATGAAAGTCTTGCCAGTTCTTCTGTAACCAAAGGTGGACGCCCACTTCGTTCTTCATCGTGCACATCACTACACCCACCATTGAACTGTCGGACCCATCTTCTCACCATCGAATCACTCATCGCATTTGGTCCGTAACCATCGCAAATTTGCCGATAAATTTCACTTGGTTTCACTTTCCTCGCATTCAGAAACCGAATCACAGACCTGATTTCACAGGCGGCGGGATTTTCAATCAACGCCGACATTTCAAACAAGCACAACAAAGCGTACGTAACTGACAGCAATCTCCAAATGGTGCACGTTCTTCCCCTTGGTACACATCGTCTACAGCGCATGTGCGGAACTGCAATCGCAGTGCTGCAGAGGAGATAAATTGAAACGGAACTTACTTTCTGAACGCGCCTCGTATAAGTGAATAACAGTGTGGAATGATACATTATTACCAAATTTTTCCGCAGTAAAATTTAAAAACTACAAACCATTGGCGATTTCTGTGACGGCTTTAAGGACTTCAAAAGTGGATAAGAATATGAGTTATTGGGAATAAAAGTAGGGGAAAATAAAAGAAGTAAATCCATTAATCACCATAGAAGAAGGTAGAAAGGCTTAAACAAAGAAATTAACATAAACACCTTCTCCAAAAACTACTTTTTCATCCGATACACAACACTCAAATGGCTATCCTCGGGGCACCGTCCCATGCCAACCCCTTCCTGTGCAATCTGGAGGAACAGGTCAGTCATCTTGTGTGGTTCAACACATACATGAATGACAAGGAAAGGGAAAATGACTCATCACTCATCAAAGTTGAAGGCCGCGATAAGAAAACACATATATGACGTACGCTAAAATACACAATATTTTGGTTTTACATCTTATTCATGTTGTAGGGAATGAGTCGTGTTTTTCGGGCGCATGCACACGGCAAACTTTAACACATGACTGGGAGAATTAGAATATGTCGGGAGAGACTGATATATATATATATATATATATATATATACAGGGTGTTACAAAAAGGTACGGCCAAACTTTCAGGAAACATTCCTCACACACAAACAAAGAAAATATGTTATGTGGATGTGTGTCCGGAAACGGTTACTTTCCATGTTAGAGCTCATTTTATTACTTCTCTTCAAATCACATTAAACATGGAATGGAAACACACAGCAACAGAACATACCAGCGTGACTTCAAACACTTTGTTACAGGAAATGTTCAAAATGTCCTCCGTTAGCGAGGATACATGCATCCACCCTCCCTCGCATGGAATCCCTGATGAGCTGATGCATCCCTGGAGAATGGCGTATTGTATCACAGCCGTCCACAATATGAGCTCTAACATGGAAAGTAAGCGTTTCCGGACACATGTCCACATAACATATTTTCTTTGTTTGTGTGTGAGGAATGTTTCCTGAAAGTTTGGCTGTACCTTTTTGTAACTCCCTGTATATATATCACAGGCAGTGATAGAATTAATAATGTAACCAAAGGGTACAACAACACAAAACAAAACAAAAAATTAATAATAAACAAATAAATTTTGAAGAAATTTGTAACTAGTTAAATTATAACAATGATAATACTACAGTCAAAGACAAGGAATTAGTTCTGCCAAGGTCACACAGTCTTGCCTCTACCCCCTTTAAACTCAGTTGAGACGGCAGTGTTGTCCTCCACTGCCAGTCAGCTCGAAGTTTTCAATGCGGTCGGTTTGTTTCACTACTTTAAAGGTTATTATTTTATCTTTATGATAAGTGACATTACGGGACATTCATTAATTACGTGAGGAGAAATTGGGGGCGGGGGGGGGGGGGGTCTGGCGAAATCTCAACAGATCTCACCAGTTGGGAGGGGGGGGGTCTACGGAAATGTCACGTGAGATTTTGCGAAAAATTTTGGTACAGTAGAGCCAAAAAAAAGTCTACAATTTGCGTCAAAGTCGATTTCAGGAGGGTATTTCGTCAAAAAAGTTAGGGTGTGACCTAAAAAAAAGGTCTACAAAAGTTTCCAGGGCGATTTCTAGGGGGGGGTTCTCATGGACCAGATCTCACCAGAGAGGGGGGGGGGGGGTCCGGCCAGATCTCACGAAATCTCACCAGGGGGGAGGGGGGGTCCAGAAATCCAGAAAAACACCTCACGTAATTTGTGCATGCCCCCCTTATAGAACAGAATCCTATATGCAGTGCATTACTGAAAAGAAATAAAATTGCTGTTCGTGCAGGCCAATCAGATATTAGAAAGCAAAGTAAAGTTGTTGTTTCAAATGTTTTCAAGTATTTTAGGAATCTTTCCCACTACGAAGAAGCCAGGAGAAACATTAACTTTGCTCAAGTAAAACCACTGACAGCGGATGCTTGTGGTATTTCCAAGAAGTAGGTACAACGTATCAACGGTATTTTAAGTTTGGCGGAAATCAAAGATATGAGCCCGGTTTTTGAATCACCAAGAAGAAGTACAGACGGAAGTACAAATACACTGAACTGGATGATTTTAATATCTGCAGGACTGTTTTAGACTACTATGACAAAGGAGAGTACCCAAAGGCTACGAAAATACGGTCCGATCTCTGCCGTAAAATCAGCTATTCAGGCTCAGAAAGATCCGTTCTCTGTCTTCTGTGTTTTAAATGTAGGAAGTTCAGCGAAGGACAAAATTTTTTAATGGAACGCAATGATATTGCGGCTTTGAGGGCAAAGTTTTTGCAAACTCTAAATTCATTGGGTACAAAGAACACTAGGCCCAATGTTTACTTAGATGAGACTTGCATTAATCAGAATGATACGAACATATATATTTGGCATGATTCGTGAGGTAACGGAGGTTTCAAAGTTCCCACTGGCCGAGGAAGTCGACTTGTTATAGTACATGTTCGTTCTGCATGTTGTAAGCACCTCAGAATTTGTTAAATTCTAAACCTTGTCACTACAGGATATGGGGGCGGGAATCGTACAGAAGCCGATACTGCAGCTTATAGTCTAACACAGTGCGATTTAAGATCTAAAAACTACTTAACATGTAGTAACAGCTTTAAACAGACCTTCAATGGTAAACAGTAGCCTTTAAACTCACCTAAATCATTGCAATCCTCAAGAATCCAGCTTGTAATTTTTGTTTTGAGATAACATCACCATTTTACAACACTTTTTGACGTGGTAAAAAAAAATTATAATAATAATCAACCAGGAGACACTCAATTTTGTAGTAAACAACACACAAGCAATAGTTTCAGGCGGTTTAAAAACAAGAAAACACATAGTTACACAAACCGGCAGTTTCAAACAGTAATGTCAATATATTTAAAGCATTTCTGATACCAGCCGATATTTCCATACAAACTTAAATTCTTCCTGTACGTCATACTGAAATTTCGAGTAGTTCTGTACAGTAAATTAAGTCTGAAAGGAATTTCTAAAAGTTATTGCGTTTCATAGTTCCATACTGCCGGCTTATATAAATTATCAAGGCCAAACCAATCAAAGTCAGGTAATAAGATTACTTTTTAAATGATGTATTGGAAACCAGGGAATATTATGCCGAAAACCATTTCTTGAGATAGGCCTTATTTTCAGAGCAATTCAAGATAGATCCTATTAAATTTGAATTTTTAAAATGGTGGTTAACCGGGCATTTTTTCTATGTACTGATAGACTAATATACATACGTTGTAGAGCACTGATGTCAGACCATTCTACGCAGCAACAGGTGACAATTTATTACAGCTAAACGAGTGAGTTTACGAGAAACTTCAAAGAGGAGAAAGTTATTTATTATTAGTTTCCCCAAATGATGTAAAAATCTGTAAACCCTACAGTATGTATCTTGGATGGACTACATTCTGGGTGTCATGTGACTTGGAAGATCTGCTGGTGTCATATAGGGCTTTCCATTTACCTGTGGAAATTCGTGTGGTTAGGACCTGTGGCTCGCTGGAGCGAGAACTTGCAGTTGGTACTCCTGCAAGGCATCCGGTCACATCCTTTGGTGTCGGCCATTATGGAAAATTTGAAGTAGTGCAGCTCAGTCAAGACAGTGAACGGATAATACAAAATTTTTCAGGGGTTTAGTTCTGTCTGTCTTCTGCGTTTCATAACTTGCAAACTTTTGAAATGAATGTCCAATTGCCAAATCAACTGTATGAGTGATATATATCACAGTATAATGATGGTGAAACTTTAA
>JARYHS010007075.1:11739238-11809248 GCA_031002005.1 Vandiemenella viatica
GTAGCGCGAGAAAAGATTTCTGCTTGTCTCATCTTCAATTTTGATGAGACCAGGCTTTACTGGAAAAAAATGCCATCTCGAACATTCATTTCTAAAGAAGAACGTCAAGCCAACGGTTTCAAAGCTACAAAAGATCGACTAACACTTCTAGCTGGGTGGTAATGCCACTGGTGATTTCAAACTGAAACCTTTACTGGTTTACCATTCAGAATCACCCCGTGCTATGCGAGGTACAGACAAGACAAGCCTACCAGTCGTGTGGCGGTCCTAACAGAAAGATGTGGGTTACACGGGAAGTTTTTCAAGATTGGTATTCTAATAGTTTTTGCCCGTCAGTTAAATCCTACTGTGACAGAAATGGGCTTGAATGTAAAGTTACATTACTCTTAGACAATGCTCCAGGACATTCCAACCTCTCTTGATACGCCGAGACTTAAAAGTGTACATGAATTTCCTTCCGCCAAACACTACGTCAATATTACAACATATTGACCAGGGAGCAATAGCAAACTTCAATGCTTATTACCATTGCCGCACTTTAGCCAACTAATTCATGAAACTGCCGGGGAAGGAAGAGAGTCTATGCGAGAGTGGTGGAAGTCATACAACATCATGAAGGCTATTTATTCACAATATAGACAAGTTAAAAAGAGTTGTATGAATGGGGTGTGGTATAATCTTTGACCAGATGTAGTGGAAGCAGCTGGAAGAATTGTCCAAATGCACAGACAAGTGCTTGAAGACATTGCTGCAATGATTGAGTGGTCTGAACTTGAAGATGTCGTGGTAGAAGATCTGGAAGAACCTGTAGCAATTCACGACAAATCTCTCAGCAATGAAGATCTGATCGAGTTACAGAATAATACCATAAAAGATAAGAAAGTACGAGTAGAAGAGAGAGTTTTATCTTCAAGCGGAATAAAATATATTCAGGTTTGGACATATTGCAGAGCATAGATAGTGATGATGATCGTGTGTCAAACAATTAAAAACAGCGTTGGGTGTTATGAACGTATTTTACAAGAACGTAAAAGAAACACTACCCAAAAAGACAATAGATGTATTTTTTCGTATAAAAAAACATGTAATACTGCATAAAGTGTTCTTAGAATTAGTGATTGATTCAAATGATTTGTATTCTTTTGAATTAACTTTTGACTATGTTTAATCGTAAACCCCGATATACGCGAATTTCACTTAACGCGATTTTTTTGTGGAACGTATCCCTCACGTAAAGCGGGTATTACTGTACTTTATTGCAATCCCAGACTTGATTACACTTTAAAGCAAATGTAAGGGAGTGACCGCAACCCTTACGAGTACTACTTCACATTCACTTGTCTCACAGCCTTGTATACTCCCAGCACTCTCCGTCTTCCAATGACTCACAGCCCAGCTCCTTTTGTTAAATTACTCCAGAATTCTCACGCACAAGTCTAGCTGACCTCCTTTACAACTCTTACAAACCCTGTATTTGATTCCCATAATGTCAGGCCCCATATTACCTAAACACTACTCGAGCAAATAACGGACCAAGCTCTCGTATCCTAGGCCCAAGTGCTTTGCTTCATCACCCCTATAATAAATTAAGGAAACTTATCCCTACCACCTATCAAAGGGCTCCTACTAAGTTGAGTATAGTACCAAATATTATGCCATGAATATTTACAGTTTATATCTTTAACAACACGTTACAATCAAACAAATCCTTCATCTTTCTATCTACCCTTAAGCTCACTCATTGTAGCATATAGATATCACATATTCAAAGCCAGAAACCATTAATGCTATCACATAATATTTAAATCTATCTACAAGGCTGACAGCTAAAATCACACTGATGTGACAAGTTTGCGATGTAGACCTTTTCAGGTGTGATAGTGGTATAGGATTACTAATTTGTCCCAAAAGCAGATATTCCAAAAATACAAATTTGCTGATAGCAGAAAACCTGTTTCATCTTTTGAGTTTTTGTAGTCATGACTAACACAAAATTTATAATACACAATCGCTTAATACACTTTCCTTAAAATAACAATAATTTTAGCTCTATACATACTGTAATCATGAATGATTCTAAGATTTAATGATGTCAGTAAGTGCTCCAGCAATTGTAAAGCCTTTAATATTCTATATCATCAATCAATAGTTGGGTTCTTAAATACTACTGAACTGTTCGTTACTATCATTATGATAAACTTATCAGTAATCGGGAATACTGAACGAATATATAAAGTTGTTTGGTTCTAGCTTAAGTTTTCATTTTCAATCCACTCAAATCTGAATTGCAAACAGATATCAGCTATCTACAACAAATATTGAAAAAATAAAATATACTATTTTCTTCATAGAATAGGGTAATGCATGGAGGGGTACCATAAAAATTCAAGCATGTAGCAGAAGGAAAAAAATATCCACCAGTTAAGCCACATGCCATAAGATCCCTTAAGATTCCACTACAATGGATTAGAGAGATACAAAAGGTCGTGGGGAATCATCAAGTCGAATCGTGTGATGGCTGCCAATGTGCACCTCATAAACTACACACTTTACAAACTAACAATATGCTTGTCAGACAGAACCCAAGTTACACATGTCACAGACAGATAGCAGCACAAACATTCCTATCCTAGGGTTAAATGTTCCAGCACTGAAAAGTCTGGTCCTAGCCATGATGGGACAGCAGCCCCCTGCCCCTCTCCCATATCAGGCAGCTGGTGTTCACGTGGCCCTAACAAAGAAAAAACATATTGCTCCAAAACACAAAGAAGTGCCATAATATGTTAACCACATTATTGTGTAAATAAAAATACAATAATTTTTCAATTGCTCAATATTTTTCAACTATTTTGTATTTTTATGTTTTTTTTTTTTTTTTTTTTACATAGAGCTGAAACATATTTTCAATTAAAAATTCATTCATTTTATTCTATTTTGACTAGTCATTAAATATATTATAAAAAACCTTAATCCATGATTGAAGGTTGCTTTGACCCACCGAAGGAGGCATACTAACCCATTGTGTCAAAGGTAGGACGGCCAGTTCCTTTTCTCTTGAGGCCTGCAGTTTAACTGGGAATCCAAACCTCAGAATATCCTGCAGTAGCTCATGTGATCAAAGGCCAATGGGATTTGATCAAACTCCCTGAGGCACTGAGCTGCCAAACCACTATTGCGGAGATTACGAGTTCCCACGGTTATCGTTGGCCAACTACCCCCTCACGCCATTACTGTAATCCTCGCCCTTCCCACTTACTTGGGAACCATCAGACCTGTTCAGAATGGATTTCGATCCCCCGAGTATATGTTGAAGGGTATTTACTCCATATGTCTGTGTTACAATTATTTCTTCAAAATGAGCCCTGGGTATCGAGAAATTAATGCGGAAACATATGTGAATATCTTTGAAATATTATAATTTTAGTTCATTGTTTAAAAGCTTTAGCGTGGTGTATGCGGTAAGATGCCAACTTCCTGTTTTGCGAACCCGGGTTCAAATCCCCATATTGCCAAATATTTTTATTTCTTTTTTTATATGCAGTAATCATTGAGCATTGATTTTATTTAATTTAAAATTCATTTACGAATTTTTATTATGTGAAATAACAGACATTATGTTAGTTTCAAACATTTACATGCTACCACCACTGACCGGAAATAAGTATAACTGTGGTAGGGAGGGTAAAACCCCCGACCTTATGGCTGTAATATATTTACTTTACGATATTAATTGTAGAGATACAAGTATAGAAACGATGAACATGAAATATACCTGTTTCATAAAAAAAAAACACATAAACAATAAACAATGATTTTCTAAAAAAAAAAAAGTTTGGGACTGTATATTCTGTAATATTTTGTTTTAAAAGTTATTTTGCACAATAAAAATTCGTAAATGAATTTCAAATGAAATAAAATCAATGATCAATGATTACTGCATATAAAAAAAGAAATAAAAATATTTGGCAGTATGGGGATTTGAACCCGGGTTCACAGAATGGGAAGCTTACCACATACACCACACTGAAACTTTTAAACAATGTGCTAAAATTATAATATTTAAAACATATTTACATATGTTTCTGCGTTAATTCTCGATACCCAGGGCTCATTTTGAATAAATAATTCTAACACATACATATGGAGTAATTACCCTTCAACATATACTCGGGGGATCAAAATCTGTTCTGAACAGGTCTGATGGTCTCCAAGTTAGTTTATTTTTGGCTCCATCATATGGTACATCTAGATGTATACGCATATTTACTCCTGCCTCATGTCTCGCCTTTAACATGACCAAGGTTTTTTTTACCGAAATATTGTAACGTGTGTTCGCTTTTTTGCATTCGTCCTGGCCCTAGTGCCTTCAGCTGTTATGAGTCTCACATACTTTCCCTGTTAACATCTGAACTACATTAATAAAAATATCTTTCCACAATATTAATAACTTGATCTAATGCCTCAAGGATGAACCACCTCAGTTATTACATGAATCAACGAACCCACTTATTGAGGTTACTGCTGTTAAAATGGCTCAGTTTCACATTAAACAAAGACAACATTTTGTGATGATGTTTGCAATCCATTGCTTGTGGTGAGCTTCATAACTCGTATTAATTCTGTAGCAATGGTGAAAGTGTCACGACTTCCCCATTTACTCTCTCTACCAGAAAAGTACTATGCTGTATACAAATTCCATGAACTTGCTGATACATGTCTATCTGCACAAAGTCTGCTGTTTAAAATGCAAAATGATTTTTTCAGAACTTTTTGTGGTGTACGGTTTTTTTCACACACTGTATTTTTGTATCTTTATTAACTGGGCTGAAACTATACTTATGCCCAACTTTCCGCCAAGCTGATTCACTGAATCACGTATAATAAGATCAATGTTCAATATACCTAAACCTATACGTAACAGTAACGGTGAAAACCAGACTAAATTTTTTCCAGTAGTTCTCACAATATATCTACATAACCACATTGCTGAGAGAACAATAGAAGTTACATAATGTCCCTTATACAGAGATTTGATTGGATTTCTAGACAGCTTTCTCTCAAAGACTTATGAGCCACAAGCACAATCAATACTCAACTCATATAATTAAGTCTCTGATGACAATTTTTGTCATGGGTGTAAAGGCGCGTCCACACCAGAGGAACACAGAGGAAATTCTTGTTGCTAAACTGTTGCGGTCTGTTTCTAGAAACAGAAACAGATCGCAACTTTCATAAACATTCTGTCCACACCAAAAAAACCTAATTTAGGAACAGTTTACTTGTGTTACTGTTTACAGTTGTTACCCGTCTACACCAAGAGCAACAATATTTATTTTTCTGTGTGAAATAAAAACATTCTGTCACAATTATAATTCATTTAGTATACGATGATGTGGTGCGACAGTGAAGTTTCGTCAGCACCTGCTGCAATTTATATTATTTCGAATCAAAAGAAAAAAATAAACCGCAAATGCTGGACGAGATCAAATCTTTTGGGGAGAAATTAACATGACATGGAGTTGAACGCCTCACAGATTTTTTTTTTTTTTTTTTAAAAGACGATTTGTTATCAGGACATATTGAGGACGGACACATCAAAAACTTTATTCGAATGAGCAGCACTGATTTAGAATGGTTACTTTCTAAAACTGAACAGTTTATTCGAAAACAAAATACAAACTACAGGGTCGCAATATCTCCAATGGAACGTTTGCTGTTGACTTTAATATTTCTAACTACTGGAGATTCCTAAACATATTTTCTGTACTTATTTCGAATCTCGAAACAATCTATATCCAAAATTGCGCGAGAAGTTTGTGATGCTATTATTTCATTTCTCCATGATCAAATACAGGTAAATTCAAATGTAATCGTATGCTTCCAAGGCCAGTCAGTTTATTCTTGGTTGTCCGGGTGGTGCCGCGTCATATTTCTTGTAGCCGACATTTCGACCATCATTCTGTGGTCTTCTTCCAGGAGACCACAAGAAATATGACGCTGCGCCAGCCGGACAGCCAAGAATCACAGGTAAAATCAATCGTAACTGTTAATAACTGATTCTAATTCATGAATTATTTTGTAATTTTAATTGTATTTCCTTCTAAAAATACCAATGGTAGGCCTATATGAAAGTTGTAAAAATGCTGGAATACATGTCGTTTTAACAGTACAAAAAATCATTTGCCATATCTTCGTAATTAATATTATGTGGACTGGTAGATGCATGTTGAGCGTTTTGTGGCATTTCTTTACTTGTAAAAATGTCAATTGAAGGAAGGAATGAAGTAAGATAACGTTTACATGACAATGAAGACGAGAGGAGGGGGGGGTATATAGTGTGCATACACTGGTGAAAATTCCTCTGTATTTTGTGTATTAGTGTATGGATATGGATGATGGAGGTGTATTTGCAAATACACGTTTCAGGAAGATGCTGATGAAGTATCAACTTAATTTACCACCTTATTGTCCTCTTCCTGGTCGAACGGAATCAAAGCCTTACATATTTTTGGGCGATGATGCTTTTCCATTATCTCCTAATCTGTTGAAACCTTACCCCGGACACCAAGAAAAAGGATCATTGAAAAAATATATAACTATAGTTTTCTAGGGCCAGAAAAATGTACTGAGAATGCTGTGAACTCGATTCAGAGTATTAAGAAAACCATTACTACCCCTCTCCTAAAAATGTAGAAAAAATTGTAACTGTAGCTATATGTATACACAATTTTCCATCAAGAAAATTCTACACGCCGCCCTTTACATGGTGAAGACAAAGATAATGGTGAATTAATACCAGGTATTTGGAGGAAAGACGTAAACACAGGCACAGTATGGTAATATTCCCATTACAGAAACGAGGATGTAATTCGTCCACTGAAGCAAAAATTATTCCACAGGAATTTGGTAACTATTTTGAGTATCAGGAGGAATGGTTCCGTGGCAATCTGTTATTTAAATAATATTAAAATTATGGTAATGTTAAAAAAAGTGTAGTAAAAACTAAACAGAGATACACCTACTTCTATAGAAATAATAAAAATTAGTTTGAATTTACTTGTATATCACTAAATCCTTTTTTCTGAACAATGACGCACTTGATTTCTATCCGCAAGAAATTCCAAATAATTGTAAGCCAAAGTTGCTGCAGCACCAGATTATTTTAGTTCCAAATATTTTTTTCTCTCTTTCTCTATGAAAAAATGTGCCACTTACGTCTGCACCAGTTGTTTTACTTAACATCAGCCACGAATCATGTTTCTTTTGCCGATTTGTATAGCTTGAATCACATGGACTCTACAAACACTCTGCATCTCCATATAATTCAATTAAATTTATTAAATCGCTCGAACATTTTTGTGGGAGTTCAACTAAGGTAACAGCAACACGAAATAAGCTGTCCACACCAAACTAACAACAGTTTTAAACACGATAATGTTTACCAATGTTCCTTTGTTTCCTTTCATCTTTTCCGCTACTTCTGGAAACAGTCAACTTCAAGGAACTTGTGTTTCTGTTGACATAAACATTGAGAAATATTGAGGAACATTGGGTAACATGAGGGAACAAGTTGCTGGAACTAGCAACATCAACAGCATGTTCCTCTGTGTCCTTTTGGTGTGGACGTAGCTTAATGCTTAAAACAATAGCGAACAAGTGACAACAATTTTTATACATAGTGACAAAACATAAATATCCAAACCTAATATATGAAACTGCAGACATCTATAACACATCTAAAAGTATTTTACAGTAAATAGTTTTCTTTTGCCATTTGATGAAAGTGTGTGGACTAGTTCTGTTGTATTTCAGTGCCATTTGATGCTACACTAATGTCTATCCAATCTAGTGCACTATTACCAGGTAATTTTTAAAAAAAATGACAAACCATCTTAAAAAACTGATAAATATTTTCTCAAAATATCGACACATACATTCACCATTGAATGTTTATAGCTGGCTGATACATTGTGCCTACACAATTGTGTATCATCCCAGCATAAACAACAGCCAGTTCACTCCTCAATTCACATTCTCATGCCAAAAAGTCTCTTCTCGCTCAAGCATCAATAAAACAGAAAATTAGAAACTAGCTCATATAATTATCAAGTTTATTCACAACTACAGAAATCAAATCAATAATGGCTGGTTTGCACCATACCTAAATCAAATTCAATCATGCTTAACAATGCGAAAATTAATATATTTCCCTCGAGCTTCCTGCCGTGTTAAGATGTTACGTTTGTGGGACATTTCGGAGGCGTCCTTCTCTGCCGTCATTCTCAATCAAATGTCAATGATTAACATTTAATTGAGAATGAAGGCAGAGAAGGACGCCTTCGAAACATCCGACAAATGTAACACCTTAACACGGCTGGAAGCCCGAGAGAAATGTATTAATACACAACGCCGTGAAAAATTACGATCTTACAATGCGAAAATTAATTCTTATTTACAATTTCTTGTATAACCATATGACCCTTATCTATTATCGTTCACAAGTCACTTTATTTTGCAGACCCTGGACCTACCTTACAACTTCCATGCTAGGTGCAAACCCTGTTCTCTAACACTGTGGCTTGTTTTACTCATCATGGTCCGTCCAACTGTAGAACTACAGCACACATAAACTGTACACTTACTTATAATAAATATGATACACATTCAACTGAAAGATTCTACAGCTGAAATAAATAGTTTCCATGCCTCTATGTCCCATGTCTGGGTTAAATGTCCACATTTCAGCCAATATGCGTCTGCCTTCTTCTAGGGAGATGAGTTTCACACTCTGTCCTAAGCACAGCAGTATTTAGTATACTGTGAGTAGGGATTGCAATCCAAGAAAGCGGGATCTCGCAATCCTGCGGGATCCAGCATCATTAGACAGTCTGGCGGATCCCGCACAAAATTAAGCGGATCCGCAAAATTTGGCGGAAACGTGATTCGCTGCACCACTCGGTCTCGATCGGATGTTTTGCACTGTTTGCGTGTACCCGTGCAGTTGGCATTTGACGCGTGTGAACAAACGTTTGTTTTTTCAACCTTTGTCATTCGTAAGTAAATTGATACACTTTTACGTATTCATTTTCGAGTACACATTTCTGTAATTTGACTCACTTTGCGTATTTGATAAGGTTTTCTAACTATATAATTATTTTTTATGTGTCGCAAACGTTATCTGAACTACACAGTTACAGCTTTTTATTCACGGTTTCATTATTCCCATTTTCTGTATTTGCAGATAAAGTTATTGTGACAATTTCCTTATTTGCGGCTGAAAATTTGATTATTCGTTGATGGGAAACCAATGTTATCGTAATTTTAAAGATCGCATACCTATTTATTTAGCAGATAACAAAAGGCAATTGTATATCCTTTGTCTTGTTGTTGTTTTGGCCGCTGCCTCAATGCGTTTCTTTGACGAAAGCAGCCTCCTTACATGTGCCGCTCAGGCTATTGATTAATAACTCTTCTCCTTGTTATTATTTCGACTAAAGGCAAAAAATTTATAATGAAGTATTCACGGGTGTATCTACGAATTGTGTTGTAGGAACACCATACTTCGACAGCTGCCTCCGCCGTCTCCCTTACATGTGAAATTTCGTGTTTTTACAATGAAGTCCGTAGATACAACCTATGAAAACTTCACTGCAATCATTCGCAGAGAAAGTCTCCTTTCTTACTAAAAACTAATAATTTCCACTCTAAAAACGTCGTTACGCCATATAAGTAAAACTGAAATACTTGACAGTTTAAGTGTTGAATCAATCAAGGAATCAGGAGATAAAATAGGGAATCCCACAAAAACAATTTTTGAAAAAAAAAAAAAAAAAAAAAAAAGGGCCAAGTCTTGTGCCTTTGCAGTGACAAAAAGTTACGAGATCTTGTTCCGAGTACAGAGTAAATTCACTTCACTTTGTGAAATGAAATGCTTTATCTCTTATGTGATGTATTGTAAGGCACATAATGACCTAACACTGAATATTTTTTATTATTTATTTAAAAATTGGCTTAGATTAAAAAACAAAAATGAAAAACCTCGAAATGTACTTAAGACATGCTAAAAAATTTAATGTCATTTTGCAAATTAAAATATTGTTAATTTTTATCATTTAACATTAAATTTTATTTATTAATTTAATTATTATTTAATTTATTAACATTTTAAGTAACTTTGTTTTAAATGTATGGGTTAAAAAACTGTTTGCGTCAATCCCGCACGGATCCCGCGGGATTGGCGCAAATCCCCCACGGATCTCGCGGGATTGTAAACACTGCAGGATTTCAATCCTTAACTGTGAGATTTTATTTAATCATGAGAGTGCAGCTATCATGTGGTAAAATGGCTCAGTGGGAGTCGTGGCATTTGTTGTGCTGTTTGCGGCAAAGCATCGAGGCCGCTCTCCTCACACACATTATCTCCCTCGGCCAACGAGAGAGGTCTAGTACTTTCAATACCGATCACACGATTGCCGTGCACTGATAGACTTGTTCATGCGTGATCTGTAATGGTGGATAAGCTCCTCAGTGTGTCATCTACTGTGTAGCGTGTATCTCAGACACAGATTAACCACAACTGCAAGGAACCGAATGAGCAGTGACAGTTTGCAGTCCGTACTGCTGTCTTTTACTTTCTTTATGGTGCTAACCTTTTCTTGCACCTCATAAACTGGTTTGACGATGACCTTATTCAACAGCTCCCCAATTGAAACTGTAAGGCCTCTGGTGTCGAGTAAGAGAGCCACTTTGCCTGGCGTCAGGGCTCTAGTGCACGAGGCCTCTCTGTCACCAGTTGGTGGTGCAACACAACATGAAAATACCTGACTGCATGTGCATACACAGTCCTACCTTCTTATTAAAACACTGCCATTGTTTCTCAATTTTAACTGCAAATCTCATTTTAGGATGAGAATTATTTAAGTGCTAAAGAAATTATTCATTAGAATGCTGCAAGTGAGAAAATTAAAAATGTGTAATCCACTTGAAAAAGTCAAAGTTGGTTAGAACCAAGCATTTCCCAGTGCCTCTGCTCCTAAAGATATTAGCAGCTGTGGGTGATAGGAATGAATCCCAGGTTACTCCTCATACCAGGGCATATAACTTCCCACTTTACTGAAGAAAGACTGTCTTCACACAAGACTTGAGTTTAGTGTATATCCCCACAGTCACCTCTTCCAATCGTATGCTTGTGCACAATCATACGGCATCGAAGTTGACTACAATATCACTTCTTCGAAGATGGATTCCTGTGATGATTTTGATGAAGTGCACACTGTTTCTGTTCCAGAGGGCAAAATAGGTCAGCCAAAACACCAAAATTTAATTAAAGTACACGGGATCACCTGAGGGCCATTGAAAAGAAAGATGAAACAAACTTAAAACCAGGAATCACCAAATGAATTATAAATTAAATAAATGCAAGGAACAAAAAAGACAAATGTTCTATAATTACTGTGTCCTCTTCAACACCTTACAAATTTCTTGGGACATTACTTAAATTAAACTGCTGACAGAATTATTTTATATTCTTGACTATCAATAAAACTTTTAAACAGAGTGAATAATGTTTTTATTGAGCTTCTGCAGCTGTTTATTTATTTACTTACTTATTTTCAATATTCTTGGCATTTGGTATCGAGACTATACATCCAGAACAAGATTAATGTAATTATTTTACAGTTTATTTTAATTTAATGATGAATACACATAAAAAATTTAGCAGTGATAATATTCATTCATTACTATTAATCTTGCTACAAGTATTTTTTTTTAACTGCTTTACATCTCTCAACAGCGAGGTCTTTAGAGACGGGAAAGGATGGAGGCAAGGAATGGGAAGGAAATCGGCCATGGCCTTTTTAAGGAAGCATCCTGGCATTTGCCTGGAGTGATATGGGAAACCATGGAAAACCCAAATCTGGATGCCCAGACGGGGATTCGAACCGCCGTCCTCCCGAATGCGAGGTCAGAACGCTAACCGTTACACCACCACGCTCGGTGCTATAAGTAGACATAAATCTTAACTCCTGTCTTTGACAGTAGAGACTAGCTTAGATTTTATTTGATTACTAGCGGAGTTCCTGGCGTTGCCCGGTATACTTGGCGTAGATTTACCCGTGCCATATTTTCATAAAATTCGCACCAACTTTTTTCATAATTAAAGCAAAGCAAGACTCATCAGCCCCCTACCAAGAAGCCGGTGGGTTGAAGTTTATTTTCACGTACACTATTTTCATTCGTCTGAAAAGATTCATGTATATCAAGCTTCATTAATTTGGTTAAGAAATTGCATTATTAGATTACTGAAAATGGTAGATTATGCTGGAAACTCAAATTCGATTCAATTGCGAAGTTAATATACTTTTTGCTCCAAACGATACTTTAACCCCGCAGATTCATCTTTTATACAAATATCGAAAGTGAATTGAGAATAGTATCATCGTAAACAGAATACTATTGACAATAGCCAAAGTCATTGTCCAGAGATCGTGCTTAAAAAAAAGATCTGTTGTTTCTTCGGCTATCTATGGCATTTAAAAATTAAGTATCTCGAAATAAAGGAAATAATAATTCAAGTTTTGATTAGTGTGCAAAATAATTATTATTGTAAAGTTATCTTATTGCTTTCATTAAAGGCTATGGTCAGAGACGATGTAGTTGTATGTTTAGTGTGAAGCATGCAACATCTGATCCTTCCAGCTTTGGGATTCGTCATCATGCGTTCAGAATTTCATTTAATTCTCCTGCGTTATTAAACGTTGAAACGTAAGACGCCAAACTGAATTGAGATTCTAAGCTTTAAAACAGTGAAAACTCCATCAAAATCCGCTCCGTAGTTTTTGAGTTTTTATAAGACAAATTTATCAGGCTTTCATTTTATAGATATAGAGTTGGTGATAATTTATATAAGCTTTTAAGTGAGGAAAAATGTAATGTTGAGCTCCGGGCCCAAGAGGTATGCATCACATCCTGAGTATTTTGCTTGTGAAACCATGTAAAACCGAAAACTGGATGGGCGGATGGCAGACGGGGATTTTAATACAGGTGTTCTCGAGAGCAAGGCTTGAGCGCTACCGTTCACCCATCAAGCTCGCTTTATAGTTTGATTTAATTGTGATAGAGCACACACCCCTGTAGCAATTTCTCTACACTCTCTTTTTCGCCTAACAGAGAATTTTTGCCGTTTGAGTTAAGTTTTTGTATCTCAGAAATGTTGAAATTACCATCATGGATTGTAAGAACAAATTTAAACTTTCTTCACAAGGAAACAAAAATCCATGTCGATTTACTACTATAACAGTATTCGTCCAACCCAGAAACATGTGAATACTCTTATGAAAAATCTTTTAACTGTGGTGTTGCAATTTGATGATGTATTCTTATGTAACACCACAAGACAAATCAAAATTGAAGATTTTATTATATATCTGGTTTACACTTCTCGTTAAACCAGACGATGGATTCTTATCTAACTTGATGAGACGCATTGAAGATGAAATGTAAAATATTGCTTTGTCCTTGGGATACTGTGTCTAAATTGAGGTTGATAGTTTGAAATACAACCTGGATCAAAAAAAATCCAGTCACAAGGTACTACAAGCTGGACAGGTACAATGGGAGTTTTGTTTTCTTTCGAGTGGTTGTGGTCAAGTGGAATGCAGTTTAAAGCAGAAGAAAATCGTTGTCAAAAGGAAAAGAAACTATACCTATAAATAATTTTTTACTTTCGATATCTTGAGAGCTAAGCGAGGATTTTTTTTTATCTGCTTAACGTCTCTCTAACAGCGAGGTCTTCAGAGATGGGAAAGGATGGGGGGCAAGGAATGGGAAGAAATTCGGCCAATGGCCTTTTAAAGGAAGCATCCCGGCATTTGCCTGGAGTGATTTGGGAAACCATGGAAAACCCAAATCTGGATGCCCAGATGGGGATTCGAACCACGGTCCTCCCGAATGCGAGGCCAGAACGCTAGCCGTTACACCACCACGCTCGGTCAAAACGAGACGTGTATCTTTTTACTTTATATCTGTCTCATTGAGTTATATAATAATTCATCAGCAAATTGCGGCACAACGGTTGACGTGAAACCTGCATTAATAAACAACTCAATAAATTATGAAATTAATAAAAGCTAGATTATGTCAGAAATTCAAGTGTATAGTGCAGAATGTAATGCCAAAAAAATTGTTCATTTGTCATAATAGGTTACTTTCCAACAGTATGGACAGAGCATAAATTTATTTTTATGTTAAAAACCATTACATTTGCTCATTAAAGGCTATGGTCAGAGATATTGTATTGTAGTTGAGTTTTTATTGCGAAGTATGCAGCATCTGGTGAATCCTCCTGTGATATTCCTTACCATACATTCAGAATTTCATTTAATGCTTCTACATTATTTAACGTTGAAACATAAGACATGCCAGGCAAGTGAATTAAGATTCTAAGCTTTATAACAGTGAAAACCCCATCGAAATCTGCTCCATAGTTTCCGAGTTTTTATACAACAAATATGTCCGGTTTTCGTTTTATAGATATAGATGTTGTAGAAATTTTACTATGACTGTGTAGACACACTTTCCAGTCTGGTCAATACGTTTCCAACATTTATTGGTGAATTTATGCCCGATTGCTGTAGACCTTCCGGCAGCCTGGTAGATTGTTGCCGTTGCCTTTTACAAAGCGATAGGATTTTGTAATGATATAGTTTCCTTCCCTTCCACCTTCTTAACGTAGCGCCGTGTTGGCACAGTAATATCGCAGGACGGTGAGTCATACTCGAGCAGTGGAGTATTGCCAGGCTTTGGTACACACAGAGTGTGGCAGAAGGCCTGTATTGACCACATGTATTTCAAATTGCATTGAGTACAGCTATGAACATGTTTTGGGTTTCAACGAGTGATAGAACAGTGTTATTAAACACGGATGCAGAGTGAAAGTAACAGATTATATGTGTTGTGCAGAATATATCAGAAATGTTACATGGCAAGTTAGTGTAATTAATCATTTTTCAGGATGTGAACTTAATACTAATTCCTCCAAAAAGAATCTGCAATATTTGGACACAGAGGTTACAATTAGCTATTGTAATTAAAATTTCGTAGTGGCTAACTAGTTCAGTGTATTAGTTGGACTAATAATAAACTTATACTGGATGACAATGTGTTTTAATAAACTTGTTAATAATCCTCCAACTCAATAATGATCTGGTTTTGATAACCCCTGGCGACAGAGGCATACACGAACAAAGTATTTAGAACTGTTTAAATTAATCATAAAAACTGTGTACAGGACTGAAATTATTACAAGTAATCAAGCAAAAACATTACAAGACTTTACCAAGGCCAGGAAAGTGAGTATTACATAACTTATTACAGTGAGATTTACATGTCACTCTGTAATCTCACCGCGTCCAAGTAGGGAGGTGGTACTAAATCTATAAAGATGTTTGGAAAAGCTGACATCATTGTATTTCTCGTGCTTTGCAGTCAGTCTTCAATCATATGCAATGCATTACCCCTTATGATTATCACATGAATAGGTTGTGTATTCACATAAGTCCTGAAATAGAACAGTTTCTTCAGTATTACGTTAGAGAGGTAACAGGCAGATATAGACCTAATACAGTGAATAAACTAGTGGACAATGAGGGAAATGTCATTGTTGATTCTCAAGATATTGGAGATGCATGGAAGAAACGTGTAAAACAACTGTTCTTAGATTATCTGGAACCTCCACAGTTTGAATGTGAAACAGGTCCAAGCATCTTACTGACTGAAGTACAAGCTGCAATAAAAGGAATTAAAGATGATAAAACTCCAGGCCCTGACAAGATTAATGCAGAATTTTTTAAACTGCTTGATAAAGAAAGTTCAATTTGATTGAACTCAATGTTCAACAACATCTACAACTCTGGCAATATTCCTCAAGAGTGGCTCAAATCAGAGTTTATTGCACTAGCAACAAAAAACCTGGTGCTAAGTCATGTGCAGGGGCGGCCCTAGGGCGGTGCGAGCGGTGCGACCGCACCGGGCGCCGTCATATGGGGGGCGCCAAAACTGCATCGACAGATCGTGTGCGCAATAAAAGAAAAAGAAATTCTATAATAACCCAGCTTGTTGTTCACATATTATTGTAACACACATCATCCAGAAGAGTTTATAAAAGTAAGAGTTTCAGCTTAATGCAGAGTCGTATGGTATCATAGAATAAATTAGAGTTATTCAAATAATGAAAATCACAACTCGTTCCAAAGTTAGCACCATCCGATGCCGCGTCGCGCCTCCCGCACCTGTTTTCTGCCTTTTCGGCTGTAGACTTCATGCATGCTGGTACATGTGCATGGGGCGAGATTCAACCTATTTATCTCTTTCTACCATATTACATTCTCGGTGATTACAATTAACATTGGTTTCGTAAATATTTACTAAGCTTATCTCTCTTTTACAAACAACACATGTCGCTAACCGCAAAAAAATTTAAAAAAAACTGTATGGCGCACAATACTTAAAAAGAAAACAAAAACAAGACGAAACTGAGAAGCCTTCAAAATTACAAGCAATATTTTTTTTTTTATAGAAGTCATCTGAATCTTCGTCACCAGAACTAGTTCAATACGAGACGGAAGAAAACTTTTAATGGAAGTTATTCAGACGAGGCTCATGATAAAGAGCAGCATGTGCGAGAAAATTTATCTATGGCTGGAACGTCGTCGGTTGTTCAAAAGATTACAAATGGGTATACAAGACATACCACCACCGCCGCTTTATCAAAGTACAAATTATGACGATATTTAAAAATTGTCGCTCATTCACCCTGCTGACAGAGATGGAATAATTAATCGAACAAAGAAAAAAAAAATCGTAGACGTCATTTTTCAAATACACAATTTCAAAGAGTAACACCAAAGGGAGAAAGTTATAAAAGTAGATAGCTAGATTATTCTAAATCTGCAGATAAAGTATATTGTTTATAAGCTGTTTATTCAACAGAAGGTCTCATTTTTATTTGGGAAAAGAAGGATTCGATGACTCGAGTTACGAATCAGAGCGTCACACAACTCACGAAACTTTCTCAGATCACAATCACACCATGCTCAGTTGGATCATGGAGGAAGGAAATATATGGAGGAAAAGTAACATTAAATCGGTGAAGCAGGCTCTAAACTCTCGCGCATGCGCAGTGGCGGCAGCGGCGAAATTGCGCTTCCAAACAAATGCGATGTTCACATTGTGTTAGATGCAGCGATTATTTCATTTTGTAATGTGTATAAGTGTTTTATAATGCCATCTTGTGTTGCGTACGGTTGCACAAATAGGCCAGACAGGAAAGAACCTGGATTATCATTTCATAAGTAAGTTGAATTCTAATTATCGTTGTCGAAGTGGGTGGTAGAAGTTGCAAACTTTGGAGCATGTCTATAAATATTTAGTCATAGCTCTCAATGGGATTACTTTGTTCTCAAATTTTTGTTGGTGTAGTGTAGAAAATCAGCATACATTGCTATTTTACACATAATAGACTAGCATTACTTTTTAACGAGTATTGAAAATGAGATTTAAAGGAGTGATTTTTACATCGCGATTCAGTGAATTTAGCATTGCGCTTTCTTTCGTCACGTTGCAGTTTATGTTGACAGTGTATGATGAAATTAAATGTGTTAAATTATGCTATGCAATCTAGGAATCTTGATGAAGCAAACTATGTTGTTACTGCAAATACATTATGTGATTCAAATACGCGTGTGTGGGTATGTCTACATAGTTTGATTCTGTAGCGGCAATTTAATGGAGATTGTGGTTAGGTCTAAATGCAGTCTGTACCAGAATGGTTTTGTTGTTCCATGAGGGACAAAGAATTTATCTATTACTGTTAGTAATTTCATGAGAACCAAGTTAGTGACAAAACGTATATCGCGATGGAAACTACTTCCAGCCATTTCCAATTAAGCTTACGATGTATGTTAACAAGATAATTATTTTTATTCTGGTCTAGGCCGCATTTCAACCTAACCACAAGTGGTAGTAAAAAAACTGAAATATCCATTCTGCATGTAATTCATTGCAGCTTTGGCAGAATTAATTTCCCAGGCCGCATATCAACCCAATCCCAGTATATCCCGAAAAACTAAGCAAGATATCGAAAACTTTTATTATTTATCTTCGATGTCTCGTCGTGTTACATAAGAATCGATCATTAAATATGACTTTTGCGAAATTTTTCTTCTCCATTTCAACTCAAGACACCTCACTTTTGATACAGCATATCTCGAGATAGGTGAGATATAGAAAATGTTTATTGTTTATTCTTCATCTGTCTCGTCTTTTTAAATAAGAATCCAACATCAAATTTGACTTCGACCAATTTTTTTCTTCTGAATTTCAACCAAAACCATTTAACATTTGAGACAGAATATCTCGAAAACTAAGCAGGATAGCAAACAATTTTATTCTTCATTTTTTATTTGTCTCATCGAGTTACATAATAATCCATGACCAGATTGCGGCGTCACGTTTATCCTAGAGCCCCCTGGAGGTTTTTGTACATATTCCCCGTGTCTGTATGGAAGCGAAAATGCCCCCCCCCCCCACTCCTCCTCCGCCCTGCTTCACTTCAATGCGTGGTGAAGGTCTCTTGCGTCGTCGCCATATATTTCCTTCCTCCATGAGTTGGATAGAAGCGTTGATTCAATTAAATAACTTTAATGTACTAGACAAGCATTTGGAAATACAGTCTGAAAACGAAAAATCACAGTGGGTTGCTATCCTCTAATGAATGATGTCTTGTTCAGAGGAAGCTTTGGATCTGAAAAACTAAATGCTTCTGATGATGGTAACTTCCTGGGTATATTGCAACTGCTAGGAAAATAGAATCCTGTGATAATCGCTACAGTTCTTCATCACTACTCTTCAGTTTGTTACGCCCTTCTGAAACGAATTATTCAGTTTCAGCAGCAGATGCCTTGTCACTTAACCAGATCGTGGAGCAATTTGAGTTCATAATTACAGTGGTGACTTGGTATAATACATTGTTTCAAGTAAACGTTGTAAGCAAAGGATATGCAGACTGAAAGTGGATTTATGAAACTCTTCATAGTTGCTGAAAAACAGTTCGGAATTTGAGAAAGAGTAACGGCTCTGACAACAGACAGCTAGAGAAATTGATTCTCCCTGAAACATTTCCTATTATTAACCCACTCAGGTGCCGAAGAAAGTAAAGATTTTTTGAGTATGAGCCGTAAATGAGATAGCAACAGATCCAGAAGAATTGTTTACAATGAACGTGTTTTAGCATATGATCGCTACTATTGAGAGTGCGTTGATCATTACATTTGTACAACTTTCCAAAGGTATAAGCAGGATTAACTTCAGAGTGGGGCAAAAGCAATGAAAATACTTGTTGAAAATGGTTTTACCTGGGGAAAAAAATTACATGCATTTAACCTTTATAAGCATTAATCTGCGAGGGTTCTGGCAAAATTTTTGCAAAGTTTATTTTTCGGTATTAAAAATGGAAGTTTTATTTTCATATATTTTCTATTTTTATATATTTTTAAACATATTAAAAGCTGTGAATTTGACGTTTAAGTGAAGTGAGCATTGTGTTCGCCATAGTACCTTAAATAAACCTTTTCAAACATACCGTATTCCTTCCTATTGTTGTTTCTCATTCATACCGCTGCTATCGATACTAATCTTTCCAAGGTTAGAGTTATCATTTATAATGTTTATCTTTTGCCCGCGGGTTTGCTCAAGTGGAATTCATAAAGCATCTGATATACATATTCGTATCCGAATCCCACGGGAACTGCTGTTTGGGATAAAAGTAGATGGTCAATACATTATTCCAAATTTATCCTATGCAGTTCAGTCTTTTCGACGTGAAACAGTAAAAACATCTGAGCAAACAAACTTTTAAATTTATAATATTAGTAGGATGTAAAAACTGTTTATTATCTTCAGTCTATCTATATGGACACCTTAGTTACGAATAAGCGATTGCTCATTTGGGGCGCCACAATGAGATCTCGCACCACCTGAAAAAACTTGCTAGGGCCGCCTCTGGTCATGTGGTGACTTCAGGACAATAAGCCTAATGGGAAATACTTTGAAACTATTTCTGAAGGTTATTCACCGAAGGATATATAGTCTGTGAAGAACGTATATTACTTACAGTCTGGATTCAGAAATGTAGTTGGAACGTGAGAAGCACTGTTCTGCATCCAAGTACTATTTCAATGATGTAGAAATGTAAATTGTGATGTCTATGCTTACTTTATACATTATTAAAAGGCCTTTGAAAAAGGTACAGTATCAGAAAAAGTTTGAAATTTTAAAAAGTATTGGCTTGGATGACAAACAAGAATTATTGTTAACCTGTCTTGGAACCAGTATGATCATGTGAGCCTGAGGGAAGAAAATACATATGAAGTAAAAATTCTTCATGGTGTAAGACTATGTTGTATACTGTCCCCTTTATTATTTAACATCTATTAGAGTATCTGTAGGTAGGCATTGAGTGATGTGGAGATTGGAGTGCTGTTGAATGGAAACTGGATAAACAACATTCATTATGCAGATGACACAGTCATTTTTAAGGATAATCTAGAAAGTTTACAATATCTTCTAGATACAGTGTCACAAAGCAGCCATGAATATGGACTTAATATTAATAAGACAAAAGTAATAGTCATTGGCAAAAACAATAACTTCCAATGCCATATTGTGATTAACCAGAAGACCATTGAAAGTATATCTTGGCAACACACTAAATAACCAATGGGATCCATCTCATGCAGTAAAGTCACGTATTGGTAAAGCCAGGACCTGCTTCCAATAAAATTAATAATCTTTTAAAAATCCAAAATTTATCAATTACCACGTTGATCAGACTCCTGCACTGCTATGTGTTCTCTGTCCTCTTGTATCGCATTGAAAAGTAGGACATTAACAGAAAACTATCAGTAAAAGGTTAGAAGAGTTTGAAATGTGACTATTAAAGAATGTTGAAAATACCATGGAGAGACCACAACACAAATGCTGAAGTGCTCTGAAAAATAATATGGAAATATTGACCACCATAAAAACATGGAAACTGCAGTACCTTGGCCACATCATGAGGCAAAAATAGCTGTTATGAACTCCTGCAATCTGCTCTCCAGAGCGAAACTATCCAGGAAAGAGAAGTGCTGATAGGAGAAGAACTTCCCGACCGAGACCCTCAATAATTAAAAAACCACACTCCTACCATACAAATCGCTCCACACTTCAAAACTCGGCAGCAAAACTGTCACCTAAAAATTCTGAGAAGATCTTCAAGACAACTACGGAGCTAATCCGAGCATCAACCAGCAGAGACAAGACAGCCACGATGGTTGCTGACATCCGGAAAGGTTAGGGTCCAGAAGAAGTATTACATTAAATAATGACACTTAAAGCATAACTAAGAGCCAACTAAACAGTCAGAAATGAACTATTTTATGGAGATCTGGGGCCAATTCATACAGTTCTTATAGCTCACATAACATCACCATACCACAGAAATCTATAAGTGTTGTAAAAAATAATAATTGGTTCTAACACCTTCCTAAAATGATTGTGATTAAAAAAGTTACTAAATGAGATGTTTGGAATGGAGGTAAAAATTTGATACTAAATTGGATATATTTGAGAAAGCTCAAAACAGCCTGAACTATTCACAAAGGCAGATGGCTAAGAATCTTACATTTTCTATTTCCAGTGCAACACTACACCTGAAATAGAGGGGGCAAAACACATTCAACCACCAACAATTCATCAACCAAAACGAAAAATTATATTTCTCAGAATAGACTTTCTCAGTTATAATTGACAGTTAACTATAGTTTCATTTTTAAAAACTAAGAAATTTGTTTAAAATGGTTAATAGCTCATGTATACTTTTAAAAACCACAATTTGAAGTACATTTCACAAAATGAAAACTCCAATACTGAATCCATGCAAAACATCTGACAGCGATACAACTGCTATCTGCAGCAGTTTTTTTTTATCTTACAAAACAATGTTGTGGAAATTTGTCTTCAAACTTCACAAAGAAGCAAACAGTAAATATGAAAAATAAAACTTTTATTACACAAACATAGACAAATGATTCATTACTTCTCTCTGAATGTGCTGAACACGAACACTTTATCACCAATACTCAGTTGCTCCTACCAAACCACTTCAAAGGCTACAGAGATACATCCACGATTGAAACAATGGCATATCATTGATTATGTCATCGCTTGGCAGCGTGATTTAAAACTTTCTCATCACAAGACAGCAAGAAACATCCATGACTGCTGGACATACCACAGACTTCTCGTGAGTCACCCAAGACCTTCAATAATTAAAAAACCACACCCCTACTACAATGATCACTCCACACTTCAAAACTTGGCAGCAAAACTGTCATCTAAAAATTCTGAGAAGATATTTTAGATTTGCTGACTAAAACCAAATCGGATATGTGCATGCATTATTTTTATATTTTAAATCAATTATTTATTCTGTTATGTAACTGTAAACAATATAATTTTGATGAAAATATTAAAATTTAACATAAAAAAATATATTTTAAAACTGCAAACCAGTTCCGATGATTTAAACGCTGTCAGTTTGGCACGCTGTACTGTGACGTCATTGTACAAGAATTACATTGGTATATTGCATATTGTGGAGTGTTATCTCTCAAAAACTTTGTCTGGAACTAATTTCGACATAAAAAGATGTCAAAAATCATATTATGAATACTGTATTGTACCTATGTGCAAAAATACTATAAGAAATGCACCTGATAAAAGTGTATTTTCATGTCCCACATGATGCAAATGTAAGAAAAAAGTGGTGTAGCTAAGAGAAGACATTAAGGAATCTTAAACTAGTTGTTTATATTTTTGTGAAAATCATTTTAATTTAAGTATATAGTTTTGATGTTGTCATGTTAAATTTGTTATAACATGTTGTTACCTATTCAAACTCCAATCATATAACTTTATAAAAGTTTAATACGTTGATTTTCCAAATTATTTATTATTCAAGCTTAATCCATAGTAACTACAAACCTTTTAAAGCCATCAAAGGAGACCATTTGAAATTTTTAAAATGAATTTCTATCTCCTGAATATATTTTGAAGGGTATATGTCTACCTGAACTCTTGACTTTAAGAGACCACATCACTTAATGTCTGAACTGGTTGATAATGATATGTCTGTGGTAACGTTGTTTCTTCAAATACGCCTACCAAAAAAAAATCCAAATGTCTTTTGATTACAAACTTTGGCATATATTACCAAGAGTATTTCCAAACTGAGTTTAAATCCCTGATGTATCAGATATTTCTATTTACTTTCATCTGCATAAATTGTTAAGCATGATTTTTTTTAAAAAAAATTATTTCAACTTTAAAACAAATCTCATTACTTCAAACAGATACAAAAAATGCAATCTCAGCCAATGACTTCCTAATATACCTCGCCAATAGCCACCAAAATTTGGTTAGAAGGCGAATTTATTTTCATCACGTAAACTAGTTTATTTTCAATCATTTACACCCAACCACTTCCAGGAATTAAATATATCGATTGTAGAATAAAGAAAAAAAATGATCTTCTCACTGTTATTTATTACTTTTAAAATACTTACATACACATATAGAAAAGACAAAAATGAAGTAAAGTAAAAACTAATACCTATTTTAAATGAGAAAACACCAAAACAATAAACTTATTAACAAAACATGAAAAATAATGGAAGAATGCAGACTTTTACGGTATATGTTTGCAGTGAAGTTCTCACATGTATACTTCCAGCTTGTGTTTTGAAAACAGATCCGGCGGTATACCTGTGAGGACTTCATTTCAAATCAATGATTTACTAGAAAAAAAAATGTTTTTCTGCTACTTTATTAGGTTACTACCGGCAAAGCTCATCAAAAATAATGGGCTGAATGGTATGTTCTGGCAAGTCATTTCTTTGGAATTGATTAACTTAGTAAAATTGTAATAAAACAATGGACGATGTATTTCCTTGTGTTTTACCCGTAACATAACATAGCAGTTGTCACTATGGTCCTGGGTGCATTTAAACTCCACTAATATACCAACCCTATATTTTATAGTTGGTTACTCCGGCGAGTCCCTTGATTCACATTAGATGTATATAATACGTAGCTATTGCACTAAAAGGGAAATAAAATTATTAATTCAAATATCTAACACTTAATTACATTCCAGGTTTCACTCCGACATCAGCAACTACCTATACTCTGGATTTGATGCAAAATATGTTTTCATTATAAAAACATCATATTTTGGGGAGATTATTTTAGAAAACTGCTCCCATTCACTTTTTACTGTATGAGTATATTCACAAGAAAACAATATTTCACCAATTATGCTGATAACTTACCGTAAAACTTAAACACAATCATAAAATTATATAAACACCTAGCAACTAAGCCTTTGATTACAATATGAACATGTACCGTGACGTCACGATTCAATTTGACAAAAAACAATGTTGCATTTCTGTGAAGTGATATTTCCCTTAAATTGATTAATTCAAATCAATAAATAAAAAGTGAATAATAGGAGAAAATATTGTAGTGATAATTCGACAGTAATAAAGTTTCCAAATAAAAAAAAAACTAGACGTATATCTGAATTTCATGCATATTCCCCATTAATACATGAGATGCGGAGCTAGAATAGGCCACCATTCGACATAACATTACAAAATCGTCAGAAAACGTAATTGGCTATGAGAAAAAGAAAAGACTAAATTCGCAGCCTTACCCGCCAATTTTTATATGGCGAGCTCAACACTGGCAAAAGACCTTCTAGTGCCCTGTGAGGCATTCTAAAGACCATCTTAAAAATATGGTGAAGGTTTATGAGAGACTATTATATTAGCCTCTTCCAACCGAATGTCAACCTCTCCTTCACCTGGTGCACCCCATTTGCCGGACGAAGCTGTGGTGACTGAAAGATTACTGGTATAAGGAGTCACCACAGCCTCTGAAAGGAGCAAAAATGAATGGGGAGTGGTTCAGTGGACCCTCTAGCCCTAGGGGTTGGAAATGGCCCCTAAAGGTGGATGAATCAGAAATAATCAATGGCATAAGGATGCAGAAGATAACCGGAAGTCACTGGATTAAAGACCCTAAGGGTAACCCCAGGCCACATACTCCTCTCAAATTAAACATAGTATATTCTGCAGAGAAAACCGTCCCCCAATAGGAGTCATGAGAATAGATAGAAACATTCTACGAGTCAGAGTGTGGAATGTTAGAAGTCTGAATAGGGCACGTAGATAATAAAACTTAAAAATGAAGATGGATCAACTTTAAGCCAGACATCAATGTGATTAGTGAGATTAAATGGAAGGATGCACATTATTTCTAGCAAGGAGAACACAGGATAATCACCACACAAGCTGGTGAAGGATTTGTAATGAGTAAGAGTAGGGAAACAGGTGAGTTATTGTGAACAGTTTAGTGACAGGATTATTTTGATGAGGTTAGAAACTAAGCCTATCCCAACCACGTTAGTGCAAGTGCACATGCCAGCATCACAGGAAGATGATGAAGAAATAGAGAAAATATACACTGAAACTGAAGAATTAACCCAATATGTGAAAAGGGAGGAAAATCAAATAACCATGGGTGACTGGAATGTGGTAGTGGCAGAAGGAAAAGGGGGGAATACTGTAAGAAGTTTGGTATAGAGATAAGCGAGGAACAGGTAGTTAGAATTCTGTGGTAGATATAAACTAGTCGTGGTGAATAGATTATTTAAAAATCATACAAAAATGATATACACCTGAAACATCCAGGGGATACAGCAAGATATCAGTTACATTATATCATGGTCAAACAGCCATTCAGGAATAAATTACTAGACTGTGAAGCATAACCAGGAGCAGAAATAGACTCTGACCATAATGTGATGAAGTCCAGGCTGAAATTCAAGAGAATAAAGAAGCAATACAAGCAGAACAAACTGAAGTGAATAAATTGAAACAATCTAACATGAGAAAAAAAATGCAGAAATGGTACACATTGGTCTAAGAAATAACACTGAAAGGAGTTCAAACTGAACATGAATAGAAGCGCTGAAGAGAGAAATAATGAAAGCTGGTAGAGAAGCATTAGGCTTTACGGAACAAGCCGTCTGAAAATCTTAGATCACAGAAGAAATTTTGTTCTTGATGGATCAGAGGAGAAGGAACTAAAATGCTCAGAATGAAGCAGGAAGAGAGCAACACAGACAATTCAAAAATTATATAAATTCAACAGAAAGATGGCAGCAAGCAGTAAAGAAAAATATTGTAGGTAAAGTAGATGTGGCAAATCAAATAGGAGGAATAATAATCTTTATATATAAAGATGAATGTATGTTTGTTTGTTGGTTTGTTTGTTCTTCATACAAATCCACAGTTTTCATCCAATCTCGATGAAACATTGCACACTTATCCTTTGAAACAAGGAGAAAAATACTGTCTACATTTGGTTGAAAAATTATCTGTATAAATAACACATGTTGTCTCATAACTTCGAAATATGGCGATAGACAGACAAGTTGGATGTGGGCGTCTCCAGACAGTGTTTCTGTGTAGTGAACTGGCAGCTCAGTGGCTAAAGAGCTTGCTTACAAACGTTGTGGTCTCCGGTTCAAATCTCCGTGGAGGCTAAGATTTTTAAAAATTGTTTTCATCGTAAGAGTCAGGCCTGGGCCGTAGGTTATTCGGATTGAATGTTAAACTGTAGATATTAGAAAGTTAGGGGTGCAATGCGAGGCAATCGTAGGTAGTCTTGCAATTTTGTAGGTGTACATTTTTTACGTTATAATGATGCCTCAGGTGTTGTTCGCAGTCAGTGTGTGAGTGAGAACCACAGTAATACTAATATAAATACGGAAGTAAGTCTCTGTCTTTTTGTTACATTTTGACGACTAAATGGCTATATCGTTGTGATGGAATTTTGTAAGGAAAGCTGTATGAAGGGCCACAGGATATTTTTTCCAGTATGATTAACAGCTGTAGTCACGAAATTTTGAGATCTTATCGAATAGTGACAGAAATATGTTGGAAATTGATTCTCTTCAAGAGGCAGGTCCGACAGTAGAATGATATAGTGATAGCTTTCCTGTCATATTATGCCGACTCGATATTGTTTGGGACCAATCCTTCGTTACCTACAACTTTCTATATTTAATTCTGGCAAAAAAAATTCTTAATCCACGCGTACGAAGTCGCGGGTACGAGGCTAGTAATAAAAAAGAGGAATAAACATTAAAGCTGTCGGTGGGATAGAGCTAACCGATGGATGAATACATAGAGAGTCTGTATAGTGGAGCTGATCTGAACAACAGTGTATTGGAAAAAGAAGTTGATGCCAACATTGAAGACTTAGGTGAACCTGCCAGAATTTGATAAAGCTTTGAATGATTTGGAATCTAATAAGGCATTTGGAATTGATGAGATTCCTGTGGAACTACTGAAATCCCTAGGAGAAGATATCCAAATATTATTCAAACTTATAACAAAAAGTTATGAGACAGTTGAGATTCTCACTGATTTTAATAGAACTGTCATCTTCACACTACTGAAGAAAGCACAAGCTGATATATGTGAAAATTATCACACAAAAGTTTAACATCACATGCTTCAAAATTACTGATCAGAATAATATACAGAAGAATGGGAAGTGTAGTAGAAGGAATATTAGGTAAAGATTAGTTTGGGTTTAGGAAAAACCATAATACAAGAGAAACAAAGATACTTTTATGGCGTTTGTGATTTAGAAAAAGTTTTTGATGATGTTAAGTTGCAAAAGATGTTCAAAATTTTAGTCTGGTTTAAAATAGCCAGATAGAAGAATACTTTATAATCTTTATAAGAATCAAGTAGCTATAATAAAAGGAGAGAATCATGACAGAGGCAGTTCAGTTAAAAAGAGTGTGAGAGAAAGTTGTAGTCCATCCCCATTAATGTTCAATTTGTATGTAGAAGAAGCAACAAAAAGGAATCGAAAGAAATATTTGAATCTGGCATAAGTGCTCAAGGAGAAAAGGTCAGTATAATACAATTTGCTGATGACATTCTCTTGTTAATGTAACAGGCTGAGGATATTAAGAAATTACTGACTGTCGTGATAAAAATACTGGAGGAAGATTTTGGACTTAATATAAACCAAAGTAAGACATGTATGATATGTAGCAGAAATGATACCAATATTAGTACATTAAACATAAAAATAGGGCCAAATGTGACAGGAGAAGCTAATGAATTTTGCTACTTAGTAGGTAAAATTACAACTGATGGCTGAAGCAGGAATGATGTAAAATACAAAACAGCATTAGCAAAGAGAGCTTTCATGAAAAAGAGACATCTTTTAGTTTCAAATATTAATCTAGGAGTCAGAAAGAACTTGTTAAAACTCTATGTGTGGAGCACAGCACTTTATGGTAGCGAAACATGGACTTTAGGAATACCAGAAAGAAAGAAAATTGAAGCATTTGAAATGTGGTGTTACAGAAGAATGAAAAAAATTAAGTGGACAGCCAAAGTACGAAATGAACAAGTTTTGGAAATGATGGACGAGGAAATAAGTTTGTGGAAGAAGCTTACTGAAAGAAGAGACAGGCTGGTAGGTCATATTTTGAGACGTTGAGAATTGGTTAA
This sequence comes from Vandiemenella viatica, assembly GCA_031002005.1. Lineage (NCBI taxonomy): Eukaryota > Metazoa > Arthropoda > Insecta > Orthoptera > Morabidae > Vandiemenella > Vandiemenella viatica. Next base: position 11,767,942 of record JARYHS010007075.1, read on the forward strand.
CTTGTTAGTGGAGGAAACAATCGATGGTAAGAACTGCAGAGGAAGACAGAGATTAGAATATATGAACAGATAATTAAGGATGTGAGTAAGGGATATATTGAGATGAAAAAGTTAGCACAAGATAGGAAGTGATTCCAGTCCAGAGACTGATGAGAGCAAAACAAAGACAAACAGAATAGAAAAACCAGAACATAGATCTAAAAACCTGGGACTGCCTCACAGAAAACTATCTCAATTTTTACTGTCTACTGCTTGTAGAGTCTGGTAGCAAAAGCTCATAATAGATTAAAAAGTGACAGATCCTACCATGTTTGTTCCCCACAATTAGGTGCAATGTGTACAGGTGATTATTTTATGCCAGGATTGGCCTGATCAGCCAACAACAACGCCCACACAAATAACTGTATGCCAGTAAGAAACATAAACTCAGAAACAAGTATTGGCCAAAGATGACAATTCACTCATTATTATAAAAACTAGCCTCTAAGCCCATCAGAAATGATGGGTGAAAGCAATGTTCTGTCAATTCATTTCTTTATGGTTGCCTAAATAAATAGAATTGTTGTTATGTAATGCTCATAACCTTATTTTGTAAGGTTTACATATTTCAGTTATAGTTTACAAAGCAATACAGTTGAAATGTCTAAAGAATTAATGATGTCAGAATAAGGGAACCAATGAAATTAACAATAAATTAGGAATCCCAAAACGTTACACTATACTGCATGATATTGGTTTAAGTGCTGGTCCAGGTCTCATTCAGCACAGCTACTATTTCCATCCATATAAAACAATAACTTCAGTAAGCTGGTGCTTATGAAAGCAGCTTAAATTATTTATAAAACTAAATTCAATGTGAATTATTGTATGAAAAATTGTCAGTTGTCATACTCATCGTGTCTGCATTTAATCCTAACCACAACTTACACTAATATTACTGTCCAAACTTCATACTTTCTATTACTTATGTACAAATACATTCACTGTATTGTGATCTAAATTTGATTCACTGGAAATATTTATGTGTGTCTGATATAGTGACATAAGAAATAAAAGCAAACAATATTTAACATAATAATTTAAATGCATGAAAGGATGTAGGCTTTCTCGGTGAGTCAGTTACATAAAATCTTCCCAGGCTTCCCACCAGAATAGCGCATCAGTCTGACGCACTATCCTGGTGGAAAGGCCGAGAAGATTTTACGCAATTTAAATGCAGTAGATACTTCAATTTAAGCATTTTGGCAAATCATTTCTTCTAGTAGATTATAACAGTAACTTAAAATATATACATTGAATATAAATATCTTGCAAGCCCATCAAAAATGACCTGTTGAATATGAATTTTAACAATTTGTTCCCATGCTAAATACAAATCTCATCAAATAATGCTCATAATCTTGAAAATATAGATTATTTAGATATTTCTTAGCTTATTGTAACAATGGTATTGCTGTACAGAGCATATAAAAAAAAACCTATATTGAACAAATTTTAATTAAGAAAACACAGTTAAAAATTCATGTATCTATTTTTATGAAATACATACTTTTCTTTTAGTGTGTAGGCAGCTCATTTACTCACTGTTGCTAGGTTAAATAGAACTGCCATGCATAACCTCAAACAACATTTCTGGTCATTGTGGGTTGGGCAGCGAAGACAGGAAACATGATGTCAGTGCGTGACAGTTAACACTACATCATGACCAAGACTAGCACTTTATAGGGGAAGATCTTTAGATCAAATACCATAGATAAAAAATGAACAAAAGTTGGTATTCAGCAAAATTACTGGTAATATTCCAACTGATTTAAGTTGGGCTGCACAGTAAACTACCATCAGGTTGCACAGCAATCCCAATAATTGCAACAGCCATAGCATTCTTTTAGAGTGAATATCAATGAACAGTTAATATATCTCAATACTTTAATCAACTGTGGTGTTCACAACATACACAGTTTGACATTGTTGGTCTTTGAGAGACGGAGTTCACTATATATAACTGTCCTACACCTGGAGCATTCTGACCATACTGGGTAATTGTGTTAGAAACAATAACTACATGAGGGAACACATAATTGGCAGGAAGTTGAGTAGAAGTGAAGATCTTTTTATAAACCAAAAGGGGAGTACTTGACTAACAGTGTCTCTCTCCGCTCTAGAAACATATGGTGGTTGTACAAGCAAGTATTCTAATAAGACTTGATTTTGCTGAAGAAGTTCCAACATTGCTGACTGTTTCTGCAGTTTTGATGTTAGCCGGTACCTTGGAAAATTGTGCAATGGCAACCCCACTTTCTTTAGTTACAAAATCAGATTTTCTATGGCCTCAAATGACCTCCGTACTCAGGTGAATGGCACACAACTACACATACATTTCAATCTCACTTCTAAATGGCAACATTAAACTTAATGTGGGGAAAATTTTCCAATAGATCTCTGTCTTCCCTAACAGGTATTGGAGGATAACTGATGGCATTATCCATTCAAAAGATTTTATAACCTTAGGTGCTTCTCTTCATACACCATGTTTCAGCAGAATACACACAGCATGGGCTTCTGAGAATTGCCTCCATGCTGTCAATGTTATAACTTGGCTGGACCACAAGACTTGTATCCTGTAGAACATATATTTGGATGGCAGATTAAGTATTCATGGATCTACAGGATCCAAAGCAGTTTAATCTTTTGTAAGATTACATTAGACATCTTTATGAACTATTTACCAGACAGTATTATGTCATGAATACATGCTAGAGATGGCATTAAAGGTATTTTTAAATTGCCCATATAAAACTTATTTTGCTTTATACTACTGGTGTGATTGTCTCCATCATTGCTCACCAATTTATAAGAATGAGAATGTAAATAACAGTAATTAGTTTTCTAACAAATATGAACTACAAGCAGACAGTAAGCAAACTGAAATCTTATAGCCATTTATTCACCAGATGGCCATCTCTGTGTACACATCTGACCCCGCCTGGTGTCTCACTTCTGCACGAATAAAGCTGTATGCCGACATATTGCACTTTTCTTGTGTTTGTTTTTTTGTAGTCATCATTCCCAGCCGCCTTCATCTGTGGTAAGTGTTGGGCCATATTTCCCTATCAGCCCTTAGTTTTATTTAACAAAAGCATTTTCCTACTCATTGTTATTATAAAGGATGTGGATTCATGTATAAATATACAAATGTACAATACACTAGCATATTTATGCACTTTAAGGGAATATAGGTCTAAAAATCTTACCAATCATTCGTCTAAATGGAAACTGTTAAATTTTTTTTTGAATTTTCTGAGACATTTCTAGATGTTACAATGTATTCTATATAATATAAATAATTGAACTTTATTTAGAATGGATTCACTTAAGTGCTTTAGGAGCATTATCCCATGTAAATGATTTCCACAAACACTGTGCAGGGAAATAATCAGTAACCAGAATGAACCATCTTATGACTTTTTAAGCAACTAGACCGCTTAAAAGATTTTGCACATATTACACAGGAAAATGGCCGTTCATCAGAATGAATTCTTTGATGAACTTTAAGGCAGCTACCTTGCTTAAAGGCTTTTCCACAAATATCACATGGAAATGGTGACTCGCCAGTGTGGATTCTCTTATGGGCTTCTAGTCCACCAGACTGCATAAACAATTTTCCACAAACACTACAACAAAATGGCTTTACGCCTGAATGGATACGCTGATGAGTTGTTAGGTTGCTTGAAGTCACAAACAATTTTCCACAAATTTCACAAACAAACTCTTTGATATTAGAATGAATTTTCTCGTGCACTCTAAGGTTGCCAGATTTGATAAATGATTTTCCACAAACTTCACAAGCAAATGGCCTTTCTCCTAAATGATTTTTCATATGCACAGTGAGATAATTAGGCAGTGAAAACAATTTACCACAAATCTCACACGGGTAGGTTCGTTCAGCAGAATGAATTCTCTTATGTGCCTTAAGACTATATGATACTACAAACGTTTTCCCACAAATATCACAAACAAATGGTCGTTCATTTGAATGGTATTTTTTATGCACTTTAACATACCCAGCCTGTGTATAAGCTTTTCCACAAATGTCACAAGAAAACAACCGTTTACGGTTGTCAGGTATCAAAAATGATTTTGAAACAATTTCTTTTTCTTGAGTACTGCTATATACCCATTCATTTATCATATTATCATAATTATCGCTTCTAATTGGTTCTCCCTTCAGGCCATTACTTACAAGTTCTAATGATGAAAGTTGTGGATCATTAATCTGAATGTTACTTTTGATGCCAAGATTGCACCTAAAACAAAACAAAAAATGATAACTGGTGTGTGGAAGTAATAGTACAGCTGCAAAATATTGACAACAGAAAATCAGTAAGTACAAATAAATATTAATTTAAAAATTAGCAAAAAATCTTGACTAACTAAATAGTGTAAATATCAGAATTCTACATTTTTAACACTAAAGTATTATTAATAATCAAATGTCATCTATCCGTTACACAAAATGGGAGACAAATCAAATGTAAATAACTACAGAGGCATACAAGAAACTCTCCAAAGCAATGCAGCAGAGAATTGAGAAGCACATTGATCAACAACTAGGAGAATATCAGGCGGGATTTAGTAAAGGACGATCATGTGTCCAACAGATCTTGATGAAAACGAAGGTATTAGTAAGGGACAAAAAGGCGATAATGATTTTTGCTGTCACAAGGAAGTGTAGGATTCTGTAGACTAAGATGTGCTGATAATGGTTTTAAAGAATTCAGAATAGATGATAAGACAACATCACTAATACAGCAAACTTTAAAGAACACTCGATCCCAAGTTAAGTTTTTATGAGAATTATCAGATCCATTTGGTATCAAAACTGGAGTAAGGCAAGGTGAAAGACTCTCCCCACTATTGTTCAACCGCACCTTGGAAAAGGTCACTAGGGAATGGTAGAAAATGATGTATCAGTCAAACATCCTAAATGGAAGTAGACTAGAACACCATAAGAAGGGCTTGATATTTGAATGCCTCGCTTTTGAGGATGACATTGAGTTCTTAACAAGAGATCTGGAGAATGTATACAAACAGACAGAAGTCTAGAATGAAATAGCTGAGAAAGAAGAACTAGAAATATCATTAGAGAAAGCTGAATGCATGAACATAGACGCAAAAGACTAGACCTGGATGATGAAAACCAAATACAATGAAATTAAAAGAAAACAGAAGTTCAAATACCTTCGTGAAATTTTGACTACCAATCTTAATGTTTATACGCAGCAGAAACACCAGTCAGAAAGGGATTGACAGAAATATAAAAGAAAGAAGGAAATTTTCTAATGAAGCTCTTTGGACCAAAAAAAGTGGAGGAAAGAAAATTTGAAATAAGTTTGAAAAGTTATCAAACACAATTAAGAAAAGGATATTAGCTTTGTATAGATACATCAAGAGGACGGAACCAGAAAGAATGGCAATAAAAATACCCAACTTTCAAGAGGACAGGAACACTCAAATTCCAAAAATGAAGAAGGTTCATCAAGATCTGAAAAGATGTGGAAACAGCATGGAAGACAAGGAATTACTTTGAGGAAAAATTGAAGATATAAAGGATCTGACTGAGGAAAAACCAATCAGGAAGAGCAGGGTTTCTCAGAAGCAGAAAAAGCAAGAGTTAGACAGAGAATGAAATAGTACTGGTGATGGAGGAAATAGTAGTGTAGTATTGGACCAAATTTTTGCTATTAAATACAGGAGTTGGAGGTGTAAGGAAGGGCAGGTAGATTTGTAAATTTGTAAATTAACACAAAATAAAATCAGTAACTGATGAAGAGAGTGCCAAGAGTGTACAAGGCATATATTGGTGATGATACGAAACGATATCAGTCAAAGGTAATTTCAACCTGCCTTTTAGCAACTAGAGTAATTACATTCATCTTAATGGTTGCAGGGATAAGGCAGCTTCTGAACTCACTCTTGAGCAGCTGGTTACAGAACCATCGTGACAACACAACAGTAATGAAAATGTTTTAGATCCTGTGGTTATCAATAGATCAGAATTATTGACTGATATTTCAATGATCACAGGAATTAGTGACAGCAAAGCAGAAATTGCAACCGTCAAATATATATCTGAATACTAAAATGGAAAAGGGTGTATTTTACATAAATTCGATAAGGACTCAAAGGAGTGTTTTGGAACTTGCCTAAGGAATAATTACCATACTTTCAAGTAAACGAGAGGCAGCATTGAAGAGATGTGGCATTGATGTATACATATTGTAAGGGCAGGTAAGTACAAACATATATCGAAATGGACAATAAATGTGAGGAAAGGTATATGCATGAAGTCAAAAGATTACTCAAACAGGAGGATACACACACGCTCAAGAAGGATGGTGTGTTGCAATGAATGAGAAACCTTAGCCAAGTGTTAAAAATGTGATGTATGAGGCCTTTAGTGATTTCTATATCAACTTCCTTACAGAAAACCCAAAGAAATTTTAGTTTTATGTACAAAAAGTCAGTTTCAGTGACAACAATATTTCAGTGCTAATTCATAGTGGATTTGAGATTAACAAAAGCTACAACAAAGCAACTACTTAACAACAAATACTTATCACAGAATTCAAAAATTCATTTATTAATAAAAATCAGGATTTTCCTTCGTCATCTAGAGTGAGGAAATTATTTATTCATAAGTAATAGATACTGCAGGAATTGTAAACCAATCAGAGCTCCTGAAGGGGGGAAAGTGCCAGTTCCCAATGGAATCACAGAGAGTTTTCAGAGTACACAGCAGAAAGCAGACCATTTCTATCTGATAAATACTGTAAGTCCTCAGAAGAAAAAAAACTACCTTCCATGGAAAATTACAATGCTGCAAGTATCTCCAATTTTCAAGAAACAAGAGGGAAAAGAACTTAGAAACTACCAACCAATATTTATAACATCCTTTTGTAGTGGAATTCTGAAGTATATTATAAGCTTGAACATTATGAATTTTTCTAGAAGAAAGCAATTTGCTTACACAAAACCAAGAACAGATCATGTGAAACACAACTGGCCCTATTTACGTATGACCTAATGAAAGATATTGATGCACAATCACAAGTTGAAACTAGTTCATGGTTTTTCAGAAAACCTTTGACTCTGTGCCATATAACTGCCTTTAGCACAGATTCGAGCATACGGTATATCGGATCACCTTTTTGAATCAATATTTTCAAACTGCTCAGTTACAGTATGTCGTCTTTGACAGAGAAGCTTCTTCTAATTTAGATATTAAATCAGGTGTCCCACAAGAAAGTGTAAAAGGACCACTACTTTTCTTAATGTTTATAAATTATAGTATTTTTCAATTGTTCACTGATGATCTATAGGAAAAAGAAAGTCGGTAGATTGCTTAGAAATTCAGAGGCATGGTGTGACGAATGGTAACTTACTGTAAATAGTAAAAATGTAAAGCAATGTGCATATTTACAAAGTGAGTCTGTTTGTTCAGAAGTACAAAACAAATAGTTCAGTTATTGATGTGGTTGATATGCTGAAGTATTTTGATGTAATAATATACATACACACAAAAATGAAATGGGACCTGCACATTAATGTAGTCATGAGTGGATCTGAGTCTAGGCTGAAATATATAGGTCAAATCTTGAAAAATTGTAACACACAAACAAAGGAGACAGCACACAAATCTCTCATTCATCCATATTTGAACTACTTTTGTGCAGTTTGGGATCTGTTTTGTAGAGGTTTGATTACAGTATGGAGAAGAGCCACTCAATCCACAATTGCTTGCCACGGTGATTACAAAAACGTCACAGAATTGATTTGTGGATTGGGCCGGAATACTCTGGTGTACAATCTTTTGACAAACTTGTGAACACCCACTTTCATTTAAGAGTGAATTGAAAAAATCGTCCATCAGTCTATTTGGGATGCAATGATAAGAGAGATAAGATTAGAGACATAAGGTGCCACCCTGACGCTTATACGGATTCTTTTTTCCCCTAATGCCATTCAGGATTTCAAAGCAGAGTAGAGATAGCTTTGGTGCAAAGCACCCTCTGCAGCCATAATTTTGTAAACCACAGAGTATATATTATGTGGATGGACAGGAAAGGATGACCACGGCCACAAGCCAGCATTTGATTTTACGCATAAGGGTGTGGAAAGATTTTCTTTCATAGATAGGGGGGATACGGATTGGGATAAATTACCAAGAAAAATGACAAGTAATTTATCAAAAACGTTGAAAGAATTTTAAGATTCATTGAGGACAAAAGTAGGCCAGTACAGGAAAGGGGAAAAATGGGTGTGCAAGGAAACTGCTACCGGAATGTGCACTCCATTGAAATTAAATTAAACTGTGGACTCAGACCGAAAATATATGAAATACAGAGCACCACAAAATTAAATTCTTGGGCCTGTAATGTTCCTTGTGCATTTAAATGATCTGGAAGCAACCAACAAATACCAAAAGTATATCAGATTTGCAGCATATTAATCAAAGAGTCTAATGAGGAACAATTGACTAAAAATATGAATCGCTGCTCTTTAAATAAATAAGCCAACAATAAACACTGAAAAAAAAATGCCATTCACTTCTGGACAGAAAAGGACAAAATACTTTAGTACATGTCGTAAAACTCTATAATAAACTACTCACAAAAGTAAAAACAAAATTTATAGGTTAGGAATGAAAGATAAATTAAAATGAAGCATACACATTCAACACATTTGTAAAAAAAAACTTCATGCCAATTGCTGCACTAATAGAATATTAGCTGACTGCATATTAGGATTATTTATTTTCTTTATGAATACTCAATACCAAGTACTAGCTTCGAAGCCCATCAGAAATAATTGACTGAATAGAATAGACTCACCAATCTTTTCTTCCCATTTGCTTAACTAAATACATCTTTTATTAAATAACACTTATAGCCCCGATTTTTTACTGTTGTATATATTTCAATTGCAGTTTACATCACAATACATTTGGAACTACTTTTTTATTTTTATTTTGTCTTTACACTTCGTCGATGTCGAGGTCATTAGAGATGAGAAAAGATTGGGGGCAAGGAAAGCGAAGGAATCTGTCCATAGCCTTTTGAAGGAACCATCCTGGCAATTGCCTGGTGTTATTTGGAAAAATAATGGAAAACCCAAATCTGGAGTCCTTGACAGGTAATCAAATCCCTGAACCCGTGTCCTCCCGAATGTGAAGCCAAAGCGTTACTGCTCACTCAACACACTCAGTTTGTAACTATTTATGTGCATTTAAAATTATAATTTCTTTACTATTGTGCCAGCGAAAGCAAAGTTATATAAATGTTATCAACTTAAGTAATGTATTGTGATCCTAGTTCCGGTTGCATAGATCACAATAAATGTGGAACTTCTTTCATTTGCATGAAGTAATATTTCCAGTATCATTAAATTCATGAAAACAACAATTTTTTTTTAACTTAAATTACGTATGCTCTCTGTTATAACAACAGATAACAATGGTCATTCTGGCCAAGGCTAATTTTCAATCTAATCAAACCCTGCTATAACATTACTGTTCAAAAATTAAACCTTTTATCTTACTATTTTTTATTTATTTTTACAGCTTTATCAATCTTTGTTTCAGGATGCATCCTCTTTAAGCCAGATTTATTTATAATTTAATGCTAGATAATTTTGTTGTTGTTCCTTCTAGGCTGATCAATCTTGAGCAACTCTCTTCCAGTTCACGCCGGTTACTCGTCGTATGTCTGATCTGGGGGTCTTCCTCTTGTTCTCTTCAGGTTCCTTGGCTTACAATCCAGAACTGCCATAATCTATCTGTTGTCTCTTTTTATAGCAATATGACGAGCCCATTGCTATTTTTGGGTTGTGACTCTTTCAGTCACTTTGGTTATCAAATGAATGTAGATGGCCCTTTTTCTGTATCTTCTTGTAAACCCTAGCATTACTCTTTCCATACTGAGCAGTTCTCAGTTTTTGTTTCATGTGACAGTTTAGGATCCAAGTATGGCAAGCATATGTGAGGACCGGTAATACACTTTGTTCAAATACCTGTTTTTTAAGATTTACTGGCATATTAGATGCTCTCCAGCCCAGCTTTATTCGTCTGTAAATCTCAAGCTTTGAGTCGCCATTCAGTTGATCAGTTTGCCACAATAGATGTACTGCTCTACGGACTCAATACCATCTTCTTTCATGTCTACCTTGTCTTTGTCTTTTTCTACCCATTTGTTTTACATGGTTTTGCTTTTTGACATGTTTATATTAAGGCCCACTTCTCTGCATGCTGCCTCTAGTTCATTTATCAGTTCTTTGAGCTCTTCCAGACTGTTTGAGAGTAAAACTATATCATCAGAGAATCTTAAGTTGAGATTTCTTCCATTTATTCTCAACCCTCTGTTTTGCCATTGGATTTTTGACATTGCCAACTCCAGGAATGATGTGAATAGCTTGGGGGATATAGAGTCTCCTTGTTTTACCCCTCTTTCTACTGGGAACTCTTTGGTGACTTCAGCGATGTTGACAAAGGCAGTGGAAGTACTGTAGATGTTATACAGTATGTAGATCTAGCCTTGATTCACTCCTTGTTCTAGAAAGGCTTGCACGATAGCTGAATGATGGACTGAATCAAAAGTTTTTTCAAAATCAATAACATTCGCTTGACTTATTACTTCATGGATGACTTGGATGTGCTGTACCATTCTGAATCCTGACCTAAGGCCAGCCTGTTTGAATGGTTGTACTGTGTCCAAGATAGAACTGATGTGGTTGTTGATGACCTTTGTAAACACTTTGTAAATGATGGGAAGCAGGCTGATGGGGCGGTAGTTCTTAATATTGTAACAACTGCATTTTTTGTGCAACTACACAATCATTGCTTTGTTCCAGCTGGATGGGATATTTTTTTCTTTGAGGCATTGTTAAAATACCTTAGCTCTAGGTGTCTGTAGGTTTCTTCTCCAGTCAATTGGGGTACATCAACTGATAGGCTGTCATAACCGCTAGCTGATCCTTTTTTCATTGCATGCACTGCCTTCTAATTTCAGATAGGAGGACTTCAGGAATTGGCGAGTCTGGGCTTGATGTCAATAAAGGATTTTCATCTTGCTTTATGTATAAGGTCTGATAGAAGTTCCTGCTGTGGCCCAATACTGCCGTAATACCTTTGTTATAGTCTAAAGCTATTGTTTGTTTCCTTCCTATCATTAATCTTTGCTTTCTTATAGCCTTTCTTGTTATCTATAACTGATCTAATCAGGTTTTCATTATATTATCTTACATATCTGTGGCCCAAAAGTAGATATACAATTACATATACAAAAGTATTAAGATGGGTTTTGGGTGAAATCCCAAACTTTCACTTTGGTTTCTAAATTTCATGTTAAAAGAATTAAGCCAGAATTTGTAATTCTACACGTTTTATGTTCCAATTTAACAAACTGATTATTTTTCTATTTTTCTAAGATTACATAATTGATTGTGTCCATTCTTTTGTGTCTAGGGTAAACGATGGCTGGAAATCTGAGCAAGGAGCAACGACAGTGGACCCTTAAGACCTACTGGAAGTATGAAATTGCCGAGACTGAGTACAGGTTGTGAGAAGAGGAATTTCATTTGCCCAGACTGTCATGACTTACAATTTACTTCATCCGAGACAAGTTTGAGGCCACGAGTTCTGTCCGAATGCACTGAAGTCTGGATGACCAAGCACGACGTCAACACAGTAAAACGAGATGAAGGTAGCCCTTACATTCACAAACAGTCCAAAGAAGTTCGTGCAATTTGCATCTCGGGAGCTGGATATCTCAAGGACATCATTACAATGTCTGATGCAGCATCTGCAACTTAAGCAGTACTGCCCCAGACTGTTGCGTGGCCTTCTTGAGAATGATCCAGACCGCAGACTACAATCTTATATGTATAAAAATCTCGTGTCACAATGATTGTCCGGGATGAACTCCAAAACTACTTAACTGATGTTGATAAAATTTGGCTTAATGTGTGTAATTTGATCCGATTTAAAAGATAGGATAGTTTTTATCTCGATTATTAACCTCAATATTTAATATTGCGAATAACAAAGGGAAGATGCGGGAGAAGGAACAGAAAAGAATATAAGTTAATTCTCGCAGTTGCATAGTCACAGCAGCAGTTTTTCTGTTCTTATATACAGGGTGTTACAAAAAGGTACGGCCAAACTTTCAGGAAACATTCCTCATACACAAACAAAGAAAATATGTTATGTGGACATGTGTCCAGAAACGCTTACTTTCCATGTTAGAGCTCATTTTATTACTTCTCTTCAAATCACATTAAACATGGAATGGAAACACACAGCAACAGAACGTACCAGCGTGACTTCAAACACTTTGTTACAGGAAATGTTCAAAATGTCCTCCGTTAGCGAGGATACATGCATCCACCCTCCGTCGCATGGAATCCCTGATGCGCTGATGCAGCCCTGGAGAATGGCATATTGTATCATAGCCATCCACAATATGAGCTCTAACATGGAAAGTAAGCGTTTCCGGACACATGTCCACATAAGATATTTTCTTTGTTTGTGTGTGAGGAATGTTTCCTGAAAGTTTGGTCGTACTTTTTTGTAACACCCTGTATATGTAAAAATCTCACATCACGATGTTTGTCCGAGATGAACACCAAAACTCTCTAACTGATTTTGATGCAATTTGACTTACTGTGTGTAATTTGATCCAACTTAAAAGCCAGGATAGTTATTATCCCCATTGTTGACCTCAATATTTATTATTGCGAATTAAATATTCATTAAATATTTCTCATAGGACAATGGTTTGTAATTATTTGTAACTTCTGTGGGTTGTGGCCTGGTGGCTCAGTAGTTAAGGCGTTGCACTGGAGATTGTAAGGTTCCCGGTTCGAATCCCTGTCTCCGCAGGGATCTTTATGCGCACTTAACCCTGCCTTACCCTCTGGCACAGCTTGCTGTGTAATCTGAAGTACGCCAGAACACTTCCGTGGTTCGGATTCCACGTTAAACTGTAGGTCCCCTGTACCCGGCAGCACTACCGGGTTAGGTTAAGGCGGATAAGACAGGGGCGGAATGCGCAGCCAATAGAAATCCTGTCACCAGGTCATTACGACCACACGGAATTATTATTATTTAGTATATCTGTAGGTCCCCTGTACCCGGCAGCACTACCGGGTTAGGTTAAGGCGGATAAGACAGGGGCGGAATGCGCAGCCAATAGAAACCCTGTCACCAGGTCATTACGACCACACGGAATTATTATTATTTAGTATATCTGTAGGTCCCCTGTACCCGGCAGCACAACCGGGTTAGGTTAAGGCGGCTAAGACAGGGGCGGAATGCGCAGCCAATAGAAACCCTGTCACCAGGTCATTACAACCACACGGAATTATTATTATTTAGTATAACTGTAGGTCCCCTGTACCCGGCAGCACTACCGGGTTAGGTTAAGGCGGCTAAGACAGGGACGGAATGCGCAGCCAATAGAAACCCTGTTACCAGGTCATTACGACCACACGGAATTATTATTATTTAGTATATCTGTAGGTCCCCTGTACCTGGAAGCACTACCGGGTTAGGTTAAGGCGGCTAAGACAGGGGCGGAATGCGTAGCCAGTAGAAACCCTGTCACCAGGTCATTACGACCACAGGGAATTATTATTATTTAGTATATCTGTAGGTCCCCTGTACCTGGTAGCACTACCGGGTTAGGTTAAGGCGGATAAGACAGGGGCGGAATGCGCAGCCAATAGAAACCCTGTCACCAGGTCATTACGACCACACGGAATTATTATTATTTAGTATAACTGTAGGTCCCCTGTACCCGGCAGCACTACCGGGTTAGGTTAAGGCGGCTAAGACAGGGACGGAATGCGCAGCCAATAGAAACCCTGTTACCAGGTCATTACGACCACACGGAATTATTATTATTTAGTATATCTGTAGGTCCCCTGTACCTGGAAGCACTACCGGGTTAGGTTAAGGCGGCTAAAACAGGGGCGGAATGCGCAGGCAATAGAAACCCTGTTACCAGGTCATTACGACCACACGGAATTATTATTATTTAGTATATCTGTAGGTCCCCTGTACCTGGAAGCACTACCGGGTTAGGTTAAGGCGGCTAAGACAGGGACGGAATGCGCAGCCAATAGAAACCCTGTTACCAGGTCATTACGACCACACGGAATTATTATTATTTAGTATATCTGTAGGTCCCCTGTACCTGGTAGCACTACCGGGTTAGGTTAAGGCGGATAAGACAGGGGCGGAATGCGCAGCCAATAGAAACCCTGTCACCAGGTCATTACGGCCACACGGAATTATTATTATTTAGTATATCTGTAGGTCCCCTGTACCCGGCAGCACTACCGGGTTAGGTTAAGGCGGATAAGACAGGGGCGGAATGCGCAGCCAATAGAAACCCTGTCACCAGGTCATTACGACCACACGGAATTATTATTATTTAGTAGGTTAAGGCGGCTAAGACAGGGGCGGAATGCACAGCCAATAGATACCCTGTCACCAGGTCATTACAACCACACGGAATTATTATTATTTAGTATAACTGTAGGTCCCCTGTACCCGGCAGCACTACCGGGTTAGGTTGAGTCGGCTAAGACAGGGGCGTAATGCGCAGCCAATAGAAACCCTGTCAGCACGTCATTACAACCACATGGAATTATTATTATTTAGTATATCTGTAGGTCCCCTGTACCTGGAAGCACTACCGGGTTAGGTTAAGGCGGCTAAGACAGGGACGGAATGCGCAGCCAATAGAAACCCTGTCACCAGGTCATTACAACCACACGGAATTATTATTATTTAGTATATCTGTAGGTCCCCTGTACCTGGTAGCACTACCGGGTTAGATTAAGGCGGCTAAGACAGGGACGGAATGCGCAGCCAATAGAAACCTTGTCACCAGGTCATTACGACCACACGGAATTATTATTATTTAGTATATCTGCAGGTCCCTTGTACCTGGTAGCACTACCTGGTTATGTTGAGTCGGCTAAGACAGGGGTGGAATGCGCAGCCATTAGAAACCCTGTCACCAGGTCATTACGACCACATGAAATAATTATTAGTTTAGTTCATACTGTTAGAAACGTATGGAAGTATTTTTTTACATTATATTGATCCCTCAGGGGATATTCTCCATTAAGTAAATTGTAATAAACTGTAAATTAAAAAAATTATGTTCGTTTGTCCTTAACTTCAACTCTCCGAAAGTCTTTACCAATTACTTTTGAATTTTCAAATCGACAAAAATATTTTTGTCTTTATTAGTGAATATTAATTTGACAAAATTAGGGAGTTTAAAATAACATTGGTCCAACGTACTAAAACTACTGAGTCACAACAACGCGTGACCAGGTCATCTAGCTCTGTGAGATAATACACAATCAAGTGAACGAACAACCATATCTGATTTCAAAAGTTTTGTGGACAGATGAAGCCTGTTTTAAATTGTCAGGTCACATCAACACACGTAACTGTCTATACTGGGCCAATGAAAACCTACACATCATTATGTCTACATAATTGCATCAGCCAGGCATCACAGTGTGGGGTGGCATATCCTGCAATAGTGTCGTGGGTCCTGACTTGTTTTGATGGAACTGTTGATGGTCCCAAATATTTGGACATGTTGATGGAAGTTGTAGTGCCACAACCGCAAGCACGGCCCGACTCCACAGAAATTTTCTTTCAACAGGACGGGGCCCCACCACATTTTTGTTTGGCGGTCCGTAGACACCTAAACGAGTCATTCCCACAGCATTTGATTGGGCGATGGGGAATCATTGACTGGCCAGCATGTTTCCTGGACTTAACTGCAATGGATTTCTTCTTGTGGGGAATAGTAAAGAATAAGGGTTATTCCAGAAAACCCATCACAGTACTGCAGTTGAAGAATTTCATCGATTATGTGTTTAAGGAAATTCTTTCTAACCAGAATTTGTGTGATAGTGTTGAGGACAGATTGCAGGAATGTATCAGTCCCGAAGTTGGATATTTTGAGAACCTATGGGATTAAGTATGCTGTATATGTAACTTACTTTTGGGCAACTCTGTACAATAAAACATCTAGACGAAATGAATAATAATAATAAACAAAAAGCTAATAATAATTAATGTGTTAATTTAAACACAATACATACATTTCTTTGTATTCTGGCTATTGATTACTTCATGGCTGCTTATTAACTGTACACTATCGTTACTAAGAATTCAAAGGTAGAGCAGAAGAAATGAGCACAGGCACAAGCTTTCTAGTGGGCACAGGGATGACTAGGTGAACTGGAAGGTAGTCAGTAGGCATGATCACCCAGCAAAGGTGGGGCATCCACGCGGTGTCAACACTGAATTAATGTGGCATAGCTTCAGTATAGAATATATACAGCCAGTTGCATTCCTGAAACCACGGTTCCGACAGAGACAAACGCATTTAAAGAAGCCAAATTTTAGGCATCTACAATTACAATTGTGTCCTCTGGACTGTATATTTTCTTTATTTCTAGCACATATTTTTTATATGCTACTAATTTCAGTTTTAAAAAAATGAACATTTGGGTCCCAAGCACAGGCTTTCTTATAGCAAACTGTAATATATGTGCTCATGTAAAAACAATATCCTTGTGCTCATAATTATACAGTATTTAATGAGGTTTCCACAATAATCAATAACTATTAACTTCTTCACACGCTAGCTATCAGAATTGATTACTTACAGTTACAAAAAAGAATCTACATTTTAACAACAACCACACAAACTGGTTTATTATTATTTTTAAATCTATTCAAATTTTTCCTTTTCAAGATGAACCCAGTGCTGAAAGAACTAAATATATGCTTATCTTCAGTAACTTCTCTAGGAGTAACTCATTATAACAGATAATGCAGACAACACATTTAACCAATTTTGCAGCGCAGTGATTAGTTACAAATAACAGTTTTTACAGTTTAAATAAAAAAGCATGAGTATGCAGCATGAAAAAAGTTAGGAAGCCCTCAGCTTACCTTGTTTGTGAAGTTGTGGAATGAAATTGTGACGTTCTCCTCGTGTATTTGTGGAGGCGGAGACTGTTCAAATCTTCAAATACCACAGAGCAACACGGACAGACGTACGACGGAGCGGAAACAACTGAGATGTGTTGGAAAACATGTTTTGTTAAAGAGCACCTCGAAGAAAAAGTTTGTGAACAGAATACACACACAAGTTCAAATGACGAGAGCTCTTTAAAGCTAATTTTGCTGTTATGGCGAGACGTATGCACACATAATAAAGAAATATTTAAGAAAACCTGACCACACTGTTGGCAAATGTACAATGGTGCATTTATGGGTAGCACGTGACTGAAAATATGTTTTATTAATAAATCCCAAGAAGAGACACATTGCAGGCATATAACACATGTAAACTGCAGTGCGCTGACTGCTGATGTATTTTCATTCTTCTTATCAGATATATTTATCCTGAACATGTCAGATTCTGCTTCTTCATTTACAGACTTCTTCATAACATATATTTTTTCAATAAAACTTTGGTATATTTTTTGTTTGAATTTTCCAGTTATCCTATAAAAAGGAGAAAGAGACTTATTTTTCCTGCAAAGCACACACAAAAAATCTATATAAATACATACAAAATGCAGCGCATTTATCACAAATGACTGAACAACTAAAATCTCTAACACCAGTTCATGAATTCAGAGGTATTGTGACAGTAATTCAACCTTCACCTCTGGCACAACTTTCTGTTGTTTATGTAAAGTATGCCACAATATTTTATGGTTGAGATTCTATGTTAAAAAGTAGGATCCCTATACCTGATAGGATTACTTAGGTTAAAGCCGGCTATGACGGGTGGAATGAGCAGCCAGTAAAAACCCGCTCACCAGGTCAACAGAACTGCACGAACCTTTACAATGTGTTACACGTTTAACTTTGTGTTTTTCGGCCCTGGATGGTTGAGAGAGGTGGCAGCCTCGTCGTGTGGCTACCTCACTGTGTTGTTGAAGAAAGGATATGAGCCCAAAGTTTCAAATGTACTATGTGTGCAAGTGTTTTTCCACATTTCCAAACAACAACAATATACAGCTTATTAGGAAGAAAATGTGCTATAAAGCCTGGATAAAATAAGCATTTGGAATAGAGTATAACCACCACTAATCAGAATTGAAGGCAGTAACAACATCGAAAACCGATAAAAATACACAAATGGTGATTTTTTTGAAGGAAGCATCAAGGAATGATTTGGGGAAACCATGGAAAACCCAAATTTGGATGCCCGTACAGGCCAAATATTTAATGTATTCACTTTGTAGTACCTTTATTTCAACAAAACGTATGTAAAATGACTCAGCACTCACTAAGGCTGCAACGAATGAAACACATACGTGACAAACAAAAACATATACAATATTTCGGTTTTACACCTTGTGCTAGGGATCTAGTAATATGATTCACGAGGTGTGCACATGCCAAAATTTTCCACATGATTGGTTGGGCAGCAGAAGACAGGGTTGGGGAAGAGGTGGTAGGGGTGAAATGTTACGAAGTGAACTAGTCATGTAGCAACCCTCGGCGTGTGCACACCTCCCGAGCCTCATGACTAATTTTCTCCGTCATGAATAAGGTTTAATAACCGAAATATTGAGTTTATTTGTGTATTCGTAATATATGTTCTTCAACTTTGGTGAGTGATGAGTCATTTTCGCTTTCCTTACAATTATATTGAAGTGAACTATTCATATTTTGAGGTAGACTAAGATTATATATATATATATATATATAATTGCCAATGGTCATTAATATATATATATATATATATATGGAGTGTTAAAGCAAACAATAAATTAATTTGGAATTAATTTGTTACTAGTTAAATGATAACAATGATAATACTAATGAGTGATGGGTCAAAATGTAGAATTTGATCGGTGGTTGAGGCCAGGTGGGTGTCTGTTATTCAGGATATTTTGGTATGCAAGATCCCATCTGCAAAGTTCTGAAGCAACTGTGTTTCTGCTCTCACACTGAGGTTGTAAGAGTGTGGTAATTGGCATGTTCCAGTATTGGAAGGTATAAGTTGCGGGTATGGACTGTTTGTCTGTGACCTTTCATTCTGACAGAGTTGCTGTGTAGTGAGGCTTGTGTAGGAACCCGTGCAGTGATGGCAGGTTAGGTGGTTCTTGCAAATAGGTAACACGTTAGGCACGGTCAGTTGTACAAATGCCGAAATCAACGTGGTGAATGACCAAAGCGGATGTCACTATGTATACATCTGACCATGCCTGTCTTGTCTACTTGCCAGAATAACGTTCAACACAGAAATATTGTGTTACCTGTGTTCGTCTTTTTTGCGTTCATTATTCCCAACTACCGTCGTCGTAAGTGTTGGGCCTTCCTTTCTTATACTGTACTTATGTTGCAAAAGTCACAGGGTACCTCGTAGAATCGTGTGGAAACCCTTATCCCAGTGGAGTGCAACCCTACATGCCCCTGACCTAAGTCATTAGACTGGATTCATGTCTGGCGATCTAGTGGGTCAAATCGTTCCCTGGAAGAACCCACAATCTTTTTCAAACCAAATCTAAATTATTTCAGCCTGGCGACATTGTTCAATGTTGATATCACTGTTTGGGAGCATGAAGGCCACGAATGTCTGCACGTAATCATCTCCAGCCAATGGTCTGTTCATTTTGATCACAGGATGAAGGCTGGCTGACCCTGCAAGATCTAAAATTTAATGTCACATGAATCTCACACACACTCAGTATTAAAAACAAATATTTCCAGGCTGAACTAGCATGCTATGGGCCTCTACAAAATTATAGTCATGCCCCATATCAGAGCAGGATAATCTATTCCCTGCAAGTTACCAGGTTACCAACCCAATTTGCAACCTTCCCTTATCTCTTCACAACCATCTGTGGACCAACCCCAAATCACTCCAGGCAAATGCCGGGATGCTTCCTTCAAAAGGGCCATGGCCGAATTTCTTTACATTCCTTGTCCTGTCCCATCCCGCCTCTAATGACCTTAGCTGTCAATGAGGCATAAAGGAAAAAAAAAAAAAAAAAAAAAAAAAAAAAACATGCCAACAGGAAACTGAAAGTCAGATGGGAGAGTGTAGAACTAGATCACTGTTTCAAGCTAAAATATCTCGGAGTTACATTAGATTGATCCCTCACTTACAAAAAGCACTGCTTAAACACAAAAGGCAAAGTTTCAGCCCACAACAATATCCTGTGGAAACTAACAGGAAACATACGGGGTGCACGTGCCACAGTGCTCCGAACATCAGCTCTCGCACTGAATTATTCTGCTGCAGAATATGCATGTCCCGTTTGGAACAACTCTGCTCATGCCAAACAAGTAGACGTAGTGTTGCACGAAACCTGCAGAATTCTAACGGATTGCCTCAGAGCCACGCCGATTGAAAAACTACATGGTCTGGCAGGAATCACTCACCATGATGTAAGACAGAACGTAGCTGCAATGTCAGAAAGAAACAAGTCCAATCAAAACTCTATTCATCCCTTATTCGGGCATCAACTCCCCAGACAAAGGCTGAAATCTAGAAAAAGCTTCCTTAAGACGACAGCTGCTTTAGATGTACCGCCGAAAGTTGCCCGGCTCTATCTGGAGCGAGCAATAATGACTCGTGTGAATCAGTGGGTACCTACTGCAGAGGCGCTACTCGCAGGTGGCAACCTCAACTAGAAGACCTGGAGAGCACTAAATGGGCTAAGACCTGGAGTGGGTAGGACCAAGGATGACCTGGCAAGATGGTAATATCTTGGAGATCCTAATACTGCGTGTGAGATTGGCGGCAGAACAGACCATTCAGCATTTATACAGTACAATTACCCCTCAGCTTGTACTCTGGAAGACCTCCTTCACACCAGTAACAACGCCATACAAGTTGCTGACTTTTGGTCATCCATTATATGAACACTTTGGTGTTGATTGATATCGTTTTATTTCTGTTATTGTTATTACTGTTTCTAACAATATAGCACGAAATAAATAAAAACCCTATTCAGAGACTCCCCTTACCACACCCTTCCCCAGGCAGAGGGGACGCGGGCCTTCACAAAATTGAAACCCAGTATTCTTAGTTGCGGTTGTAAGTTCCTTTGATGATCTTGGGAAACTATTCCTGAACTTCAGTATCTGCATGTGCAGTAAAAGCCCATTTAAAGGTTGGGTTCTTTCAAGAGTCACTTCCTTCCTTTCCTTTTTTGCTGACATTTCTCTTCAAACTGAACAAACTGCTATTCCCGTGAGGTAGTGGAGCCATTTGACTTAGGGGCCTGTTATGATTCTGCAGTTGTCTCGAGAGCTACTTTCACCCGTCTGGTACGAGTTGAATTGTAACATATATGAAATGAACACTCTGCAGCTGAATAACACAAACCTAAGGCAGAAGTTCAGATGGCTTCAGGTTGGCTAGCCCACTGTTTACCCACCAGTTTCCAAAGGAGACTGTTTCTTGTGAAGAGTACTCTCCACCGATACAAAATCTTTGCTTTGTGTGAACAAGGCTAGGCGATCAGCATACAGCAGACTCCAGCGATTGGGGGCTAATAATGTGAATGTCAAATCTCGAAGGTGTGGCGGAAGACAAAAGCGATTGAATGAACTCAAAGACTTCAGAGAAATAGCATTTTTTTGTTAAAATAGCTCTGAATTGTACCCAGGCTGTGATTTATCTAATACTTGTACCATAACAAGCTGATAAAAAATGTACTGGACAACTGCTAAGCCTGACACAGTTTATAGAGGATGGATTTGAGACCTATAAGGACACGGGAATGGTCTTTTTGTCAGTAGCATATGACAATATCAACCATGAACTAACTACTCATTGATAAGATCCATAACTTGACAAAGACCACTGGATTAAACAAGCTAATCATTACTGTTTTCCAGAACTGTAGGTTTTTTTGTCGACTTTCGAGGGTAACGCAGCCATCAGAAAGTTACGAAAAATGGTCTACCCCAAGGAAGTGTATTGGTCCCAACCCTTCTCAACATACGTACAAACGGTCAGCCATTACATCCAGCCACCGAGAGCTTCTTGTTCACTGACGACCTTCACACAGCTGGAAGCAGTGAAAAGAAATTTGTCTACTGTCCTAAAATGCCTAACAAGCTATTATAGAAAAACTGAAATGTGTGGCTTTCATCAAGTGTGACTGCGGCGACGACCAGACTGTCCAGCACACGCTCCAGTGTCGACTCTGTCCAGCACCCTGCTCGGCAGCTAATCTGTATGAGGCCTCAGAAAATGCACAGGTCCAGTATAATTTGATGTTTGTGATTGTATAACTGTATGTTCTGATAAGAAATAATAATAATAAAAAAACAGGTAATCTCATTGTAAGCAGAAAGCAATGCTGTCAGGTATTGAACTTCAGACATTAAACACCCCAAAATATCAGGGAATCAGGGGCGTAGCTACCATAGGGCTAGGCGGTGCAGTGAACTGGGGCCCTCACGCTTAGGGGGCCCCGAGTGCATCCCAGGGGGCCTTCAGGGCAAATGGGCGACCTTTTTTTATTTTCTAACTCTGAGGGCCTTGTGAACCTAGATAATCTACTGCTCAGGGGGCAAGGAGCCCCAAGCCGTGTTCAGCAGCAATTTGGCAGAGCTTAAAAAAAAAAGGTAGCTCATCTGGCCTTAGGGCCCAAAATAATTTTATTTTGTACAGGGGCCCTTGTTGTCCTAGCTACACCACTGCAGGGAATGACACTTAGAACCCTAACATATAAGAATCACTGTATGAATTGCAAAATAAAAATCTCCCCATAAACAACTTGCTGCATAAACTTGTTGGATCACAGGGGAGCAACCAACCTTAAAGTATTCATATATCAGCAACTGCCATGTTGTTACCCTGTTGCAGAATATGCATGCCCAGTTTGGTACCATTGCACCGTATCGTAATTTTCGTGTAGCATCACATCTACCTTACAATTCAATTTGCTTTCATGTAAATTGGGGTAATATCAATATGGGGATACTGTCGCAGCCTCGCGTAGTAAACACATAGATCACATAATGTATATGACATCATTTGGAGGTATTCAGTCTGCACGTTCGAACACTGTAACAGCTATAGATATGATCTGAAAATTTGATATCTGCAATATCGTGTGTTATGGTTACGTTTCACTTTGGTCCAGGTTGCATTCCGACCAAAACGCATATTTATAAAATACGATTTCGTCAATCATCTTTTGAGTTTATGTTGTAATGCAGCCTGGACCATACGTCACAATGATGTCATATATACCATGTGATCTGTGTGTTTACTATGCGAGTCCGTAGCGGTATCCCCATCTTGATATTACCCGTAAATTGATTCCCGATAGCTGTGTTCTGAGGAACGTTTGTGATTAAATTAGAAACGAATAGCACAAGTCCTTCTCACCACATCTTTTATATTACCACTGCCCCAGTAGTCTTCTTATATATAAAAATCAATGTTTGTGGGTTTGTTCGTCTTCTATGCATTCCTATACCATTTATCAGATTGCAATGAAACTTTGGAGAGTTTTCGAGTGTGCGTCTGCGAAGGTTCGTGTGAAAAAAAAATCCAAAAAGTCACCCCCTATTCCCCATAATTTAGGCAAAACCACATTTTTTATCAGATTTAGATAGGAATTTGTACACTTATACTTTAAAACAAACAGAAAAATACTGCCAACATATGGTTTCCGAATATTCATCCCCTCTCCCCCTTTCCACCCCATTACGCATTTACCCCATAATTTAGGCAAACCACATTTTTTATCCGATTTAGATAAGAATTTGTACACTTATACTTTAAAATTTAAACAAACCCGCAAAACCGTTCGTCCGTTTACGGTGAACCTTTGGTGAGTTGTCGACGGGATGACGGAGAAGGTTCCTCTCAAAAAAAATTAAAAAACCCACCCCTCCTCTCCATAATTTAGACAAAACCACATATTTCATCAGATTTCAATGGGAATTTGCACACTTATACTTTGAAACAAACAGAAAAATACTGCCTACATATGTTTTCCAAAGCGCATCCCCTCTCACCCTTTCCAACTGAAAACGAATGAAACAGCAGTTTAAAATTTATATGTAAATATTTTTTTATTTAACCTATGTGCCTACTCAAGTCCAGCAATAGTGAAGCATTGGCGGGTCAGCTAGTTGTCTTATAAAAGGAAGTGTTGCTGTTAGCAGTTTGGATACTCTATACATCCCCAAGTAGTTAAATCATAAAACTTACCTCTTGGTGCACACGGTCGGCATTCACTGGTGCCATTTCACTCCTATCTCTCACTTCATTCATATATTACTAACAGTAAATACATCTTGCTGGATCTCCACTCATCAACGGTTATCACTTTTCTTCTTCTACGTTGTCATTGTCTTTGCTAATGGTTGTTTACTGTTTTCCGTCAAATAGCGTCTAGCGGATTGTCTCTGGTGTCTAGGCCAAATATTCAAAACAAGAGAAGCAAGTAGTTAAAAAACAAAGATACTACTATTAGAAAGCAAACATTCAACTGCAGAGACAATGTTCCACTGGGAATGTACTGTGGTAACTAACAAAAAAATACCTCAAATTATGAGCTGCAGTTTTATCTGTCTTTCACAAATTAATAACTTGAATATAGGAAAAATATCTATTGATGTATATTCAAGTTATCAACTAAAACCGGGTGAAAGAGACGTGCTTAATTATTTTTAAATTTCACATTGTTTAATAGAAATGCTGGTAAACAAAACTTTGGTCAGACCATTGCTCGAAAATGGTGTAGTATGGGACCCTCATTATACGTATCAAATACAGGAGTTGGAGAGGGTGCAAAAAAGGGCTGCTAGATTTGTTTCTGGAAATTATCGCAGAATGCAATCAATGACGGATATGATAAAGGAGCTGGAATGGGATTCATTGCAAGGATGAGGAGGGTCATGGGAGTGTACAGGGCATATACTGGCGATGAGGCATGGAAAGATATTGCAATAGGTATGAAAAGTAGTGCATGGAAGGGAAAAGATGACCATGACCACAAGCTGGCACTCGATTTAAGGCACAATGGTGTGGGAAGATTCTCTTTTTTAGGTAAGGGTGTCAGGGATTGGAATGAGTTACCAAGAGAAATGATGAATAATTTACCGTAAACTTTGAAAGAATTTAAAGGTAAAATTTGTAGAGGGCAAATGTAGGTAGGTGCAGGATAGGGGGAAGATGGTTGTGTAGAGAAATTGCCACCGGAGCCTGTGCTCCATTGCAATTAAATTAAATTAAATCTGAGCAACGCTCTTCCAGCTCACGCCTGTTTCTCGTCGTACGTCCTTATCCCAACGACCCGATATCTTCCTCTTGCTCTTTTCAGGTTCCTTGGTGTCCAGTCCAGAACCGCCGTAATCCATCTGTCAATATGATCAGCTCATTGCCATTTTTGGGTCGTGACTCTTTCTAAGATGTCTGTCACTTTGGTTATGTGCACGACCCTTTTACTTTCGCTTCTAGTAAACCCTAGCATTGCTTTTTCCATACTTCGCTGGGCAGTTCTCAGTTTTTGTTTCATGTGATTGTTTAGGGTCCAAGTCTGGCAGGCATATGTGAGGACCACTAATACACATTATACAAGTATCTGTTTTTTAAGATGTGCTGGCATGTTTGATTTAAAAACTATGTAATTTTTCTGTATGCTCTCCAGCCCAGCTTTATGCGTCTGTAGAGGTCAGGCTTTGAGTCGCCATTCATGTTGATCAGTTGGCCAAGACTGTTCTAAGGACTGAATACCAGCTTCTTTCGTGTCTGCCTTGTACTTGCCTTATTCTACCCATATGTATTGCATGATTTTACTTTTTTACGGGTTTATTTTTAAGCCCACTTCTCTTCAAGCTGCCTCTAATTCATTTATTAGTTCTTTTAGGCTCCAACCCTCTATTTTGCCGTTAGAGTTTTGACATTGCCAACTCCAGAACTGATGTGAATAGCTTGAGGGATATAGAGTCTCCTTGTTTTACCCCTCTTTCTACTGGAAACTTTTTGATGGCATCAGCGATATTGACAAAGGCAGTGGAAGTACTGTAGATGTTGTACAGTATGTTGACATAACTTTGATTCACTCCTTGTTCTAGAAGGGCTTGCATGATTGCTGAGTGATGGACTGAATTAAAAGCTGTTTCAAGATCCATAAAGGCCAAATAGAGTGGCATCTGGTATTCATTCGCTCGACTTATTACTTCGTGGATGACTTGGATGTGATCATTGAATCCTGATCTAAAGCCAGCCTGTCCGATTGCTTGTGCTGTGTCAAAGGTAGAACTGATGCGGTTATTAATGACGTTCGTAAACACTTAGTAAATATTGGGAAGCAGACTGATGGGGCGGTATTTCTTAATTTTGATGTGACTGCCTTTTTTGTACAGTAACACAATCATTGGTTTGTTCCAGCTGGATGGGATACTTCTCTCCTCGAGGTATTGTGAAAATACCTTAGGTAGGTGTATGTAGGTTTCTTCTACAGTCAATTGGAGTACATCAACTGAGAGACCGTCATAACCGCTAGCTGATACTTCATCAATGCATGCACTGCCTTTCTAACTTCAGATGGGAGGACTTCAGGAATTGGCGATCTCAGCTCGATGTCATTAAAGGAATTTCATCTTGCTTTCTGCATAAGGTCTGATAGAAGTTCCTGATATGTTCCAGAACTGCCGTTTTGTCTGTAATACGTTTGTTATCATGGTCTAAAGCCATTATTTGTTTTCTTTCTATCATTAATCTTCGCTTTACTTTTTTATAGCCTTTATTGTTTTCTATAACTGATCTAGCCGGGTTCTCGTTATATTTCTTGATGTCAACCGTTATTTCTTTTCTAATGGTCTTGCACAGTTCAGCATATTCTGTTAGATTTCTTTCAGGTTTTACTTCCATTTTCCTTCGTTTGAATCAGGCGGATTTTTGTGTCATTGCTAATTTTACTTAATTTGGTGGTTTTAATAGTGCCTGCAGTTTCTGTGGCTGATGTCCTAGTTGATGCTAGATTTCCATTAGCGGTGGTAGTTAGTTTTTCAGAAAAGGTGCGTTGAAAGATGTCTTTCTTTTCGGTGAGTTTGATTATATCTACTAATGTTCGATTGGTTCCTTTTATTAACTTCTGCCTTTCCTGTTCTATACAGATCCTAAGTTTCGCTCGGACCAGCCTGTGATCGCTTCGGGTGTTGAAGTGATTGAGAACAGTGACGCCTTGAACAAAATGGTGGCTGCTGGACAGAATGCAGTCTATTTCATTTTGAGTTTTATGATCCGGACTTCTCCATGTCCACTTTCGACTTTGATGATTTTTGTGCGCTCTGCAAACTGCACAGGCTATTTCCCTCTGTCATTCTTTGTTAATATTCCGAACTTATCGACCATAGTTTCTACTTGTTTCTTTGTGCCTATGCGGCACTGAAGTCTCCCATGAAAATCTGGAAATGGCAGTCATTGCCTGTGTTATGCAACATTGTGACATCTTCGTAGAAAGACTCTACTTCATCATCTGATTGCGAAGATGTAGGAGTATATACCTACAGTGGTTGTATTTTGTAGCGATTCGATAGTTGCAACACTACTCTTGCTGCTTGATCTGAAATGCCTTCTATCAGTCTAACATTATTTTTCATATTACTGTTTATCAGGAAGCCCACTCCATTTAGTTTTCCCAGGGGTTCCATAATAATACAGGATGTTACCTGATTTGAGTTCGATGCATTCTTCCTCTTGACGTCTAACCTCACTGAGGCCCACTATACTCCATTTGATTTTTTGGAGCGCGTTTTCCAACTCTGTAGGTCGGACTTCTCCTGTAAGAGACCTGCAGTTCTAAGTGCGTATATTAATTATTTGTTGTCTTTCTATCGATGGTCTGGTTTGCTCTTCAGGAACTTTGACTGCTGACATTAAAGTAGCCCCCTCTCGCAGAACCGAATGGGGGGCTGTTTTACCTCCGGATCGTTTTCTAATAATGTGACTCATTATAGTTGCTTAAAGGAGTGAAGCATAATAGCCACATTTGTTTTAAAAAGGATTGGCAATTTCTTGAACAGCCACCCAGATTGGGTCAGACCCATTGTATAGCCGCTTATCTTGAGACAGACGTCACGATTAATGCGCTCATACTAATTCCTGAGTGCTGGACTACCTCTTCCGCATCCCTTGCCGTACCGAAGTCCTTCTCCTCCGCCAAGTAATTCGTTGAGGTCTTCTCTGTAACCCTGGTAAGGGACCCTCACAAGGTGCTGCCAGCGGGGCCAGAGAAGCCAAGTTTTTTTAAGAGGTGTTACCCCTCTATCACTCCCCCTTAGTCCTGGCTTGTGACAGGCAGAGCCTGGCTTCCCAGCTGTGTGTCTAGGTTGGCGGGGTTAACTGGATATACCTCAGAGAAAATACACGAAAGTGTCGTGGGTGTAGCCAGGGTGAGGCGCTTGCCCCATCCTGGCTCTCTCCTTCAAGTAGTCGAGCGAAAAATATATGACATTTACAATTTCCACTTTCAGTATTGGAAGTAAATTGTCTCAAAGTCTAGCTAGAACTCTCGCAGACTAAAGTTTAAATAAGTTAAATGAGCATTTAATTTTTCTCCAGTTAAAACCATTTTCAACGTATATTTTCATTAAGTTTTCTTGTTTTTGTCCCACCTTTAAACTAATCCCGGTTACGGTCTTGGACTCATATACCAAACGTACTGAACTGGAGAGATATTTGAGGGAAAACTTCAGTAGGTGGAAGGAAGGTGACAGTACAGTGAGAGTAGTTAAAAACACAAAATTTACATAAGCTTTGCTACAATATCGAGAAGAAGGGTGAATAAGAGAGGAGGAACACAGCAAACGCATGTAACAAGAAGGAACTAGTAGCAGCGAAGAGGGAAGCTAAAGATTTATTTATGAAGAATGTAATGTAAAAGAAATATCGGGACAGGAACCTTACCACATAGGTGGAAATGAGCCTGGAAAAACAAAAACGTGGAGTTACATATGTTGAAAAGCTCAAAGGAGCTGGTATCGATATTATTACTGTAGATTTGTTAAAGATATGTGGACACTACATTATTAGAAATATAATACAGATTTATTCCATGGAATTGAAGATGTGTAATCCAGATATTGGCTACTAAAAAAGGGTAAACAAGTTGGATTGAAAACACATATTGAATACTTTGATCTAAGTGATAGAAAAATCAATTGAGAGCTTCATATCCAACCACAATAGTTGTGAGGAATGATGACACACTAAAAATAGACAGAGCACACAAACAAACAAAAATAATAGAAAAAAGGAAAATATACACAACTTTGTCCACGCGGAATTCGAGATTTGTGCTCTTAATTTGCAGATAAACTATCAAAGAAATTTTGGATATTGCCAGCAACATCGCTCTTTACCGTGTGAAAGAACAGAACTCCTTCTTAACCGATGCTGTCACAATTAACACAACCCCAGCGGGGCAAAGAAAGTAGTACTATGCGTCAATCGCGTTCAACAAAAAGTGTTTAGTTATTTGGTGAAATTTTTATCTTCAACTTCACATTAAAATGAGACATATCCTATTTTTCCTACCATACGCCAAGCAGGCACACGTAACTTTTTTTCATGTGGATTCTCTGCAAGTCATATTTGAAACACAAGGTCAATCACATCACTCATGAAAAACGTTTCGACTGGCACTGTTTCCCACATAATCACTGGCAAACCACTGCATCTATCGACTGCTGTATTCAGTCAGTACGTTGCAGAGGTGACATATAAGGTTTCTAATTTCATTCTGGTAGGTGATGCTGGAATCTACCTTTTAAATTTGTGTGCCAATTTTGCTCATACTTACAGGAATCCGTTTAATATTGTCTGGTGGAGCTTACTCAAAGTCGAAATGCATACTGCCCTCCAGTGCCGTCTATCGGAAAGCATTATAAATAAAAACCTTCCGCGCCACCTCAGTAACATCTCTTGTGAATATGACCTCAGTTGGTAGAGCGGTTTGTCCGTGATAATGCGGTTTACGCACGCATAGGATGCCAGCTGACAAGTGTGAGAACCACTTCAACAGGATCACAAGAATAACATGCAAATGGTTTGTTTGAAGCTACAACCTCTGCAACTGGAATATGTTCAGTACAAGACCAGGAAAGGAGTGTACATGTTTCATAGTTTGCGTGACTTCGTCCAAGGTGTGGCGAATAAAAGCTGTTCTTCCGTTGCCAAATCTGATACATCTGAATCCTGAGTCCCGAATCTTGAAAGTATTAAGCAGCGATTATTAATTTCCACAAACCCCGCGGTGTTGATAATGTCTACACTGCAATCCAATTGCCTGTAGAATTGAAAGGGTTGGTTATTAAATTCACAGCAGTTCTCCAGGCAAGGCAGCAAGACTTGAGTCGTGTCTTATAGCGTACGATGTCCTCGTGGGTTGGAAGTAGCTCATCCCACTCGTTCTTTTTTTTGTATGGCTAACGCCTCGTCGACGTTGAGGTCATTAGAGGCGGCAATGAAGTTGAGGCAAGAAACGGGAAGGAATGCTGACATGGCCTTTTGACGAAACAATCCCGGTATTTGCCTGAAGTGATTTTGGGAAACCACGGAAAAGCCAAATCTGGATTGCCGGAAGGAAATTCTAAGTTACTTCCTCCCGAATGCGACGCCAGAGTATTATCATTCTCCTACCACGTTCGGCTCTCATTCTTCAGCATTCTCGAATATGTTTGAGTAAGAAATTTCTGCCTTCTAAAATGGAGCAGTAGAATGTTACTAAACACCAACAGACACTTTACTGCAGTGTCAGAAATGATGCGCCTTGTTTGATGAATTTTTTTTTTTTTTTTTTTTTTTTTTTTTTTTTTTTTTTTTTTTTTTTTTTTTTTTTTTTTCGCTTGCCTCAACGGCTGTGTTTGTGAAGCCCCACTGCTTTACAGTTTTACTTCTATGGGTCTGATTCGTTGGGGACGCTTTTTATGGATTTTTTCTGTCAGGGGAAAAACCTGGGCTGTGGTCATTCGAAATGACCTTATTGGTAAAAACCCCTGCTGTGTTCGTGTACTGTTCTTCACAGTTCAAACTGGGTTGTGGATTATACTGAGGGGCACTCTGTACTTGTGCCACGTCTTTGGCATTATTGTTCCAATTGTCTCTGTTCTTGGATTGTCTCTTGTCTGATTTAGTCTTTCTATAAATTTTTCAGTTTGTTTAATGATTTCTGCTTGTACTGTGGAGATTTCTGCTTCCCTGTGGAGTGTTGCTGTAGGTGTGTACCTCGGTGCGTTGTATATCATGCGGAGGCATCTGTTTTGTAATCTTTGGATGTGTTGTAGATTCGATCTGCTAGCCAGACCCCATATTTGGCAGCCATATAGGAGGAAGGGCCGGATTATGCATTTGTATAGGCGGAGTTTTGTGTTTGTTCGGAGCTCCTTGCTGCGTAATACTGGAGAGAGGTTCATTATTACCGCTAGACCTTTTTTTCGGCGATCGAGAATGTGCTGTCGAAAAAGTAGTTTTTTATCTAGTATTATCCCTAGATACTTGTGCTCATTAACCCATTGGATTTCCTGGCCCATTATTGTCAGAGCTCTGTTTAGTTGTGGCCTTTTGTTGGTAAAATATATGCTGGCACATTTCATTGCATTTACTTTCACCTTGTTTTTTCTGCTCCATGTGGTGAATGCATCCAGACCTCTTTGCAGCCTTGTTAGGTTTAAATCGTGCCTGTTCCCGATCACATACATGCCCGTATCGTCTGCAAATTGTGCCAGCTTTACGTGGGGTGGTGTCGGGATTTTATTAACATATATACTGAATAGTGGTGAAGAGATCGGGGCTCCCTGTGGTATTCCGGCTTCTATCACATGTGTTGACGATCTCTGTCCTTCAGTTGATACGTAGAATTTTCTATCTTTCAGGTAGTTTCCAATAAGTTTTATGTAACAATTTTTAATTGTTGTTTCGTTTTTTAGCTTCGTTATCAGGTTGGCATGCCAGATTTTGTCATAAGCCTTTTCGATGTCTAGAAATACTGCTGCTGTTGACTTTTTGCGATTGAAATTTGCGGTGATTTCTTCTGTTATTCGTAATAGTTGGGTTGTTGCTGCGACGCGGCTCTGGAAGCCGAATTGTTCTGGCCTGATCGTGTTTTCCGCCTCGAGGCTGGACTTTATTCTTTTCAATAGTATTCTTTCCAATATTTTCGATGTTGAAGATAGTAGGCTTATGGGGCGATAGTTGTTGGCTTGTCTGGGGTCCTTGCCTCTCTTAGGTATTGCTATTATCTTTGCTGTCTTCCAGGCTGCAGGAAAATAGCTCTGGAGGAGACAGGCGTTGTAGATTCTTGTTAAGAGTACTATGGCTTTGGTTGGTAGCTTTTTCAAATGTTCATTTGTGATTTTGTCATGGCCTGGAGATTTGTTTTTTGCGATCTCTTTGATTGTTTGGCGTACTTCGCGTGGTGTTGTTAGCTCTGGTGGGACGTCCGCCGGTTCCTGCATAATGATTTGAGCTTGACGTTCCGTCTCTTCACTTTCCCTTTGCTCTTCAGGTGTGAGTTGGTAGTCAGCTACCGTATACTGTGCTGCAAAGGTTTCAGCTAGGATTTCGGCTTTGGCTAATGGTTGATAACATGTTCCCGCGGGTCCTGCTATGGCTGATTTTGCTTGACGCGGTTCTTTGAGTGCTCTTATAAGCTGCCACGGCTCTCTGTTTTGAAACATTAGGTTGGACATTTTGTCCTCCCATTTCTCCGACCTTCTCTCTTGTATTCTCTCGCGTAGTTGTTTGGCGTAGTTTCGATACTGCCGTCTATCGTTTGGGTCGCGATACTGCTGCCATAGTTTCCGGTAGCGGTTACGCAAGTAGCGTAGGTCCTCCAGTAAGGCGGGGAGCTCTGTTTGTCGATAGTTTGGGTATACTGTCGTAGTGCTGGCTCTTTTGTCTGCTTCAAGTATCGTTTTGTTGAAGTGCTCTATAGCGTTATCTACTTTGTTTGCAGTTGAGACGTTATAATTTGGTTTGATTTTACTGTGCACTGCTCTAGTAAATCGGTTCCAGTCTGTTTGTTTATGTATTTTTGGCTTCATGTGGGGAGGGATCCACTTCTCTATCTTCAGAATTACTGGTAAATGGTCGGAGGATAGCTCGTTTTTAGTTTTTACTTCCTTTATTCCGTTTACATTTTTTGCCAGAAAGATGTCTATAACGTCTGGTCGATGTCTAGCGTTGTGCGGGATGTGCGTGGGCTCTGTTGGTCCCAAAACTTCGATGTTTCTCTGTTCCAAGAGATCAAAGAGTTGCTCACCCCTCGTGTTGTTTGTTCTTGAATTCCAGCTGTTATGTTTTGAATTCAGATCGCCTCCGATGATTACTTTGTTTCCAGTTGCGAGTAGTTGGTCGATATCGAATTCGTATAGTGTTCTACTCGGTGAGAGATATGCTCCGATTATGACAATGTGCCCCTCCTTGCAGTGGATTCGTATGGCTGTAGCCTCCATGTCCAGCGTCTGTGGTACACTCACTATTTCGTGGGTTATGTTGTTTCGTACAGCGATTGCGGTGCCGCCGCCTCTCTGCCCTTGCCTGTCGGTGCGATAGGTCTGAAACCCTGGGAGTCTGAAGTTGTCTGCTTGCTTTAGGAATGTTTCACTGAGGAGGACTATGTCCACCTTTTCCCTGTTTATGAATTCGAGTAGTTCAAGCCTTTTGTCTTTTATTCCGTTGGCGTTCCATGTTGCGATTTTCAGGTCTTGTAGTTGTGCTTGCGCCATTAGTTTATTAATGATATTACTCCTTCGACGAGGGCAAGGATTTTGTTCCATCTCCCTCTCGCTGTTTTCACCTTTTTCATTGTTTTTTTTTAGTGTGCTGAAGATCTTTTTTAATTCAGACCCGAAGGTAGTAGCTATTTCTGTTAGTTCTTCCTGTGCGCCTTCGCTTTCAGTTGTCTGCTCCCCCTGCCGTTTTCTCTGCTCTTGCCTGTTTGGATTTTTATGCCCTGACAAGGCTTGTGAGTATGTTCGGTTTTGTGTTTGACCTGAATGAGTTCCGCCCGGGTGTACTGTTTTGTTTTTCCTTTCGTTTTCCTTGCTGTCTTCTTTGTCTCTTTTCCGGTCGCTCGGGCGTGGTGGTCTCAGCAGGTCTTGGTAGGCTTTGCATCCACGCCAAGACGCCGCGTGGTCTCCTCCGCAATTCACACATGTTGCGCGCTCTGTTTTGGGAAGTGTGCAGTCCTTAGTTAGGTGTGGGCTTGCACATTTCACGCATCTGCTGGGTAGATGACAGTAGTTAGAGGTGTGTCCGTGTCTTTGACACCTTGTGCACTGCGGAGGTCCTTGTTGTTGGCGATATCGCTCAATCTGGACTCTGGTGTACAATATCGAACGTTCGTTGTAGATTTTTTCGGAACTTGGATCGTTTTCCAGCGTGACTGAATAGGTTGCCAGTGGAATTAAGTCTCTCGTCTCCGGGTTCCTTCTTTTGAACTGGTGAACTGCATTTACTAGATATCCTTTGTCCGTGAGGTCGTCTGCTATTTCGTTTGTTAGTATTGTAGGTGGTAGGCCTTTTATGACCACCTTAAGGAGCCTCTCCTGTGGTAGTTGGTGGCTATAATAGCTGATGTTGTTTTTGTTGAAAAATGCTATCAGGGCTAGGTAATCTTCCTTGTTTTCGACGAAATATTTGAGGCTGTTGCCTCGATACACAACTTTCAGATTCCCTGTTAGGTATTCTTTGATGGTCTGGTTCATCTTTATGAAATTTCTTGTTTCATATATTACGACGGGAGGAAATCTAGCCTCGTTAGCCGGTTTTTCTTTCCCTTTTGGTGTCTCAGTGTTTGTTTCCATGTCTTCGGTATCCTTTGTGGCCTCTTCTGCTAGCGCGCTGTATCGATTACTTACTGCCACCTGTGTATGGTTTGCTCTGTACTTTTGGTGTACTGCTTGACGGGCGCGCTTGCTCCTTTTTCTTGGGAACTCGAAGGGCGCTTCCTCGTTTTTGTTGTGCATTGTTGGTTCCTTCCTTTTCATAAACTGTTGTAGTTTTCCACTGTTTTCGTTGTAGTTTTTCTCGGGTTCGTTTGTGTCTTCTGAGTACATTTCCCAGTCTTCTTCATTTTCTTCAGATTCCGTCCCGGGTGGGGTGTCTGTGCTGTCGCGTAGTTCTTCTCTCTGCATCGTTAGTCCTTAGCCTGTTCGTTGCCGTTAAAGTCAGTCCGCGAGGCTTACCAGTGAAACCCTTGTTGTCACCGTTAGGTATTCCCGGGTTCCACAGTATGCCGGATCGTCAATAAGTCACAATACACTGGTCCTAAAGAGTAGTCCAAACGATGTCCAATATATCCTTGCTTCGTCGTCACCAGTATGACTTCCCTATGTAGCAGAATAGCACACGATAAAACTGCGATCACTATTCCATGTTAAAGGTCCTTTTAATCGTTGGTTAAAATAGATTGAAATTACTTGTCCCATATGAGTATCATAGAAACCGCTTGGGTAAATGACGTTTATTATGTTTATTCCAAGTCAGCAAATAGCAGTTTGGAAAAAGAAAAGTTAATGGATAGTATTGTAAATCGTTTTCTGGAATTGCGAGGTCCATTTTTACCATGTATGTTTAATTGATTGTACCTGGTTGCTGGTGGTGGTATCTAGTGGCAGAATTATGAAGTACTGATGTCACCGCCGCCCTGAGGTTTGTTGGACCTATGAAGCAACTTTGCCAAGGGAATATAATTTATCCCAACATTTCCTCTCGAAATTCATTATTCAACATCTTCAGGTCATAAAACTACAAAAATGTCAGAAAAAAATGAGCAATCGCTTCTAGAGATCATTAGAAGCCAAAATGAAACGTAAAAGAAGGAGATCAGTTAACAACAGAATCAGAACTCATCAATTCAGATGAAGATCATAATAGGTTTATTGTTGGAAAAAAGAAAACAGTGTTTAATGAAAAAGAATTTTTAAAACGGGAAGAACCTGTCAGCGTCAAAAAAGGGAAGAAAAATAGATTGGCGGTGAGTGAAAGCTCATCAGAACATGGAGGAAGGAAATTTATGGAGACGACGCAAGCGACCTTCACCACGCAATGAAGTGAAGCCGGGCAGAGGAGGAGTGGGGGGAGTGGGGAGGCATGGCCTAACCCATACAGACACGGCGTATATGTACAAAAACCTCAAGGGGACTCTGGAATTAACGTAACGTCGCAATCTGCAGATGGATTATTGTGTAACTCGACGAGACAAATCGAAAATAAAGAATAAATTTTTTCGATATCTTGCTTAGTTTTCGGGATATACTGGGATTGGATTGATATGTGGCCTGGACTATAAATTAATTCTGCCAAAGCCACAATGATTACATGGTTGACATGCAGAATAGATATTTAAGTTTTATTACTTACCACTTCTGGTTAGGCTGAAATGTGTCCTAGACTAAAAAAAAAAAAAATAGAGTGCTCACTCTAGGGGCGGGCAACCCAGACATTTTGTAGGCTGGTACCAGAAATAAAATGTTTCCACATAATTTATAGTTAGTATAAAGTGTATCAACAAAAAGGATGCCAAAATGGAGCCATGTGGTTTATGCACGCTCCCTTATGTATGTATCTTAATTGATGTTATCTATAAACATTATAAATTAAGAAAAAAATTCTGTTAAAAAGTCTTTTAATAGAATTGTATATGCCAAAACATCTACAGCCACAAAAAAGACTAGGGGTATTATTATTTTATTTTATTTGAATGGAGCACACGATCCGGAATATCTGAGTGTAATTAGGAAGCAGTGATACAAGACTGATTGAAACAGAAAGTTATATATGTAATTTGAAAGTGTCCCCAAAGGACAAGATAATACTTGACAGCAGTAGGAGCACTGAATTCTTAGGTTTTTCTGATTTATATTTGAAGTATTTGTTTAATTCCTTAGTAGTTGATCAACAAATCTTAAAATATATATTATCATATAAATTTACTCAGGATCACTTTGAAATATTTTTACAATGTATCAGATCTTGGGGGGGGGGGGTTTCAAATAATCCCACTGCCCATACAATTTAAAACAGCTTCAGCTTATTTTTTTTTTTTTTTAAAAAACTACTCTTGAAATGTGAAGTGAAATATACACTGGTAATTGCATACTCCTGGAACAATTATCAATCATGCTCCAGAACATAGTATAAATTTTACATCAAAGAATTATCGATTGAAGAGAAAAAAGAATTACAGTTTCTCCCAAGTTTACAAACACAAACAAGTCTTATATGAAGCTTTAAAAATAACCTAAGTCAATGGCTTGAACTTTTTTTTTTTTTTTTAAATGAATAAAACTCAGAGCTTCTCACATAACAGTTAATTTCATCATACACTGTCAGTATTAAACAGCAACGTGACGAAAGAAATCGTAATACTAAACAAACTGACTCGCGATGTAAAACACACCCCTTTAAATCTCATTTTCAACACTCGTTAAAAATTAATGCTAGTCTATTATGTGCAAAATAGCACGGTATGCTGATTTTCTACACTACACCTACAAAAATTTGAGAACAAAGTCATCCCATTGAGAGCTATGACTAAATATTTATAGCCATGCGCCAAAGTTTACAATTTCCACTCACCACTTCAACAACAATTATTAGAATACAACTTACCTATGAAATGATATTCCACGTTCTTTCCTCTCTTGCCTATTTGTGCAACCGTATGCAACACAAGATGGAATTATAAAACACTTATGCACATTACAAAATGAAATAATCAGAACATCAGACACAGTGTGAACTCGGCATTTGTTTGGGTTACAATACCGCTGCTGCCACCATGCGCGAGAGTTTAGAGCCTGCTTCACAGATTTAACGTCACTTCTCCTCCATATATTTCCTTCCTCCATGATCAGAACTAGATAACTATCAACCAGGGATATTCACTAAACATTGATGCATCGTATCAATTCGATGTTTGCCATACGATACATCCGATTGATTCTATGTTTTGACAATGAATTTTTGTACTCGACGAATCCGTTTTTTTATATATAAAAACATCGGATTAATAAAAAATGTAACTCTGGCAAATAATTACAAAAATAACAGAAATAAATGTTAAGTTTACTCAATTTATTCAAGTTTATATTAAATTATTTCAAATTAAAATAAGTGTTATTAACAGGTGGTGACACCTGTGAGCAATTAGCGGAACATAACAACAGTGAAGAAAAATTTCTCTTTCGGTTGGTTATGCTGTCCATATGAGCGAATGAATAAAATCAATTTCTTAGGTTCACTCCTAATGTTTGGCGGTGTTTGCTGTGAATGTAAATAATATATTATTATTATAAAACAACTAAGTGTTGCCTGATACTACTCAATATTTAGATATAAACCGGGTTGGGGCAACATCTGATTGACTGTTGTCGGGACTTCTGTTGCATCTGAACGTTAATTTTCGAAGGCTGCTCTAATAGTCAGTCAGCATAGGAACAGAATTAAAGGAAAACGATTGAGTATACTTTTGTGGAAAGTTTGCCTAACCACCATTGGTGTTAAGTGGTTTAAGATTTAAAATAAATAATTTTAGCCAGATTTAGGCTTTATTATTTAATATCTAGTTTTTTTAATCGTAATGGTCTGGTATCGTAATAAAATATTTCTGTTAATTTGTAATCTCTGTTTCTCTCACAAAGCTACACCTCACTAATACAACACTACTTAACCAACACACAAGATATTAAAATTAATTTTTTAGTGTTGGGTGCAAGGTATCACCCTGGCTTCGCATTCGGGAGGACGCGGGCTCAAATCTCCATCCGGGCATCCAGATTTGGGTTTTCTATGGTTTCCCCAAACCACTCCAGGTGAATGCTTCAAAAGGCCTTGGCCGAATTCCTTCCCGTTCCTTGCCCCCAGTCCTTTCCCACCTCTAATGATCTCGACGTCGACGAGGCGTAAAGCCATAAACAAAAAAGCATAAAATTAAACACATCATCACAGCTACAGCGCTACACTGCTGGTATAGTGTTACTCTGTGTTCACACGGAACAAACGAAAGACAATGGACTATCTGCGATCAACTGGAAATGGTGAATATCAAACTATTGTCACATTTTCTCTTGGATAAGAGATAAATGAAATGACATTTGCCAACGGATATTGTCGGTTTGTATTTGTTGAGCTATGAGAAATATAAAAGTATTCGATATTGAAAAAAACACCGATGTATTTTCTAAGTGGACACCCCTATGGTTTGTTAACGGAAGCAGGTAAGGTTTGGTAGAGACTATATTGGCCTCTTCCAACCAAATTTCAACTTCTCTTTACTGAAAGATTCAGGGTAAAACGAATCATCCACTGCTTGCCAACGGCTTCCTAAAAGAGGGCGGAAGAGCATTCTATTGCCCTTGCGGTTGGAAGTGGTCCCAAAAGGTGGAAGATTCAGAAATTATCAACGGCATTGGGTTGCAGATGGCAACGGAAAGCCACTGCATTAAAAACCCTAAGGTATCTCGAGGCCATGTAATCTTCATAGGTAAAATAGATCCCAAACAGATCTCTGGATGAGGACTGCTTAAGGAGGAGTCATCAGAATGAACAGAAACATTCTACGAGTCGGAGCGTGGAATATTAGGAGTTTGAATAGGATGTGTAGATTAGGTATTTTAAAAAAGGAGATGGAATGACTTAAGTTAGAAGTCGTTAGGATTATTGAGATTAAGTGGAAAAACGCACAGGATTTCTGGTCTTGCGAATACGGACTAATTAACACAAAGGCTCTCAGTGGAGTCACTAGGGTGTGTAATGAACAAGAGAGTAGGGAATGGAGTGAGTTATTACGAACAGTTTAGTGACAGAATTATTAGGGGGAGCGAAGTGAGTCCTTACACAACGCGGCAAGTTTTACATTTGTATGGTACACTTTATGAAAAAAAACTACTGCGTGTCTAGACGTGAAACTGAATATAACAATTCAAAGTCATCTCTGGATGTGTCATCAATTGTTATTTTTCTAAAAAAATCTATTATAATAATTTTCACTATTTTAATTAGTTATAAACTTGGAGCCCTAAATAATATATGTAAAGTGCTGCCATCTGCTAGTTGTCAGAAAATTTAAAGGAACAACTTGATATGAATAAAAAAAACATGCACCGTGACAACAAAGTCATATAGCGCTCCATTAAAAATATTTTTTTATTATTCTTATTTCACTCTCCACATTGAAAGTATAGGTAGTCTAAGGAAGCAAATAGTGTTTCCGCTTACCGGTGGCCGAGTGATATTTACGGTTACCAGTGTCGACTAAACGGACTCGACGCTTCCGGCCGTTCAACATCAATGTCAACTACGGTCGTGTGAAATTACGAAAGTTTTGAGTGACTAAATGAACAGTTATTCTAACTTCAAGAAAAGTCTTCTTTCCGAAACACATCTCAAGTTTGGCACACCTCGTCGTGAACCTCCGACTCAAAAGTCGAGGAGAAATGGTAGAGGCGAGAGATGGATCGAACCTGGGAAAAGAAGATGGCATCTCCCAAACTAGTGTTTACTACAGTGATCAGGATATATCGAATACCAACAAAAAGAAACTATAGATAACCCAAGATGACATTGAAGAAGAGGAGAACTATTTGAGGAGAACACGCAAGGCAGTAACCCAGAAAAACATCACAAAAGAAAAAGGCGAAGAAACTATGATAATAGACGTCATACCTAGCGCAATCAAGGATGCAGCCAACAGCCATGCTCTAACCACACAAACAAATACTATCCCGCACACAGAAGAGGATGACTGTCCTTGGAACACCATGTTAAAACCTGATACAGCAAATCGTACTAATAATGGTGATAAACATGTAGAACTCAAAGTAAAAAACAGCCCTCACGTGCAGCGGAAAAGACTCTATAAGGACCAGGTGGAAGGGGCATATGTTGTGCTTGTTGAACTCGTTTCTGCTGGCTCTACCCTGCACTCCATCTAGCTGGAAACTTCTTTTCTTTGCTGTTACCTTTTTGTAGCACCACAATTTTCTTGGGTGATAAGAAACATATGAATGTAAATTGATTGTATATCTTAATAAATTTGTCATCAATGCAGCGGAGAAGTTGTGAATTCTGGTTTATAATTGTAAAAATATTTTTACAGTAAGGTAAAAATACTAATAAAAATGCATCGTAGTATAAATGAAATGCTGCAGCTTAAGCACCTAATTTCTACATGTGAAGTTACTATTAAAATAAATTTCAGTAT